>JAOWBW010001040.1:0-58422 GCA_026119855.1 Campanula takesimana
TGTGTTCTATAATCATTGTTTTATGGAATTATCTTCATATTACACTACTCCCTCTTTCTTTAGGAACTCATCCAAGAAAATGATATTTCTTTGTACTTTATATACTTCATTGAGTATATACATGATTAAAACCAATTACTAGCACATTAGTGCTTGTTCATAGCAATTTTTAGTACACACGTATTAGATTCAAGTATGTCTTAGAGTTGTTCATTCTCTATCTAGTTCCACATTCTAACTTTTTGGTATTAATACCAAGTATCAAGTAGTCAACAAGCCACATTCGATCAAGTAGTTATATGCAAGATTTGCACATACACACCAAGGATAGTTCTAACACGTTAGTGCTTGTTCATAGCACTTTTCAAATTCATTACCATACACATGTATGGTTTCAAGTCATGTACAAGATTTTATCATCTTCCATTCAAGTTATTATTCCAATCTTTGGATATTCAAGTCATGTACAAGATTTAATTGTCTTACATTCAAGTTCAAGCTAAGTAGATGAGTTATACATCTCATACTTACAAGTTCATCATCCTATACTTTGGATTTAAGCTAAGTAAAAGAGTTACATATCTTATACTTACAATTCATGATCCTATTCCTAGGATACTCAAGCTCAAGACATTGTTCTAGTGCCCCTAAGGTACACAAACATTGATTTCAAGACACATATAACACATTAGTGCTTGTTCATAGCACTTTCAAGACATATAAAAGAGTTCTTACTTTGATATTCAAGTTCTCATTTTAATTTAATGAGTAATCATGTTCACGATTCACTTCTGATGCCCCTAAGGTGTTCAAAACACGTGCTAGGACATCTTGTACTAAGGCTATATAACTTAACTAGGGTTATTTCTAGCTTAATCAAACTTTATTCAAGACTTTTGTTCATCTGGGTAGGTGTACGGTCGCACAAAAGGATATGGGCGGTCGTCCAAAACAAGACTTTGCAAGAGAAAAATCTTCTAGATAGATGGGCGGTCGCCTGGCCAAACATGGGCGGTCGCCCAAGGTACTAAAATTTGAAATTTTATTTCTTTCAAGCAATTTATTATTTCACCGTCCCACAAGTAGGACTATAAACTTACTAACAATCAAGTGGAATCTTTTAACATACGCGAACACTTATTTCAAGTTCAATTCATTTCTTTTAGCGTCCCACAAATAATAGGATAATTTTCTTTTATTCCATTTAAATATTTCACCATCCTAAAAGTATAAGTATAATTTTTCTAATATACTTGTATAAACATTTAATAAAGTTAATATTTCAACATTCCTAGGACACTTCCAAGGCTATTCATTCTTGTAATTCATACGAATACTCCCTTCGTCCCAAATTTACAAGTATCACAAAATTAAACCAAATCACGAAATTAACAAGTACAAGTATCAAGAATAACACATAGGCATGTTATTACAAGCAAGGGGGAGCTAGTGACTTACCTACTCCGAAATCAAATTCACCAAACTAATTTCTGTTCGGCAGGAATTGCTCTACTCACCGCCCTGATCATTATGCGAAGTCGGATTTTCGAACAGAGGCATAATTAAGCGAGAGGGATCGAGAATAGGGTAAACCCTAACTTTCTTTTATGAAACAGAGAGAAAGAACGAGAGAAATTGGGAAAGTGATACTGAGGAAGAAGAGGCAAACAAGTTTTTATCCTTATGCACTTTCAAGAATTGCAACTAAGCCCTCCAAGTTTCAACTTTGACAAAAAGGCCCTTCAAGTTTTATTTGAGCATTTTAGTCCCTAAACTTTATCTTTCACAAATGACCCTAATGTTCCAACTTGAACACTTAGGACCTAAACTTGCTCAATTAGTTAAATAATTAACTCAAATAAAATAGCATATAAATATGCAAGGCAAGAGTTTAACAGGAATTAGGACGGGCGTTACATCCTCCCTCCTTAAAGAAAATTCGTCCTCGAATTTAACTAATCGAAATTATAACACATATAAATAACAAATAAAACTCAAGAATAGCAAGAATATGGTATACCACACCATATTATCAATTACCTGCGAGTATTATTCTCACATAACCTTCTCGATACCGTGACTTTCCATGAAACTTTCACAAGAAGTATCCGTGCTCAAGACATTTCCTTTAGAATCAAGTATCCATACAAGCAATTACCCATATACTAAGTAATTCGTGTGATGGAATTTCCGCTAAATAGCAAGCTCATACAATAGCCACAAGGAAATCCACTTCACATGCTCGCAACATATGATCAAGAAGCAACCTCGGTTAAATACCAGAGTGCTCAGAAAAATTATCATAATCAAGATGTAAAACAAGGTGTAGAACAAGATGTAAAACAAGAATCCCTGTCATATATTATATCCATAGGTATCCCATGTAATCAAGATGTATCGATCATAACATCACAACACATAAAGTCAAGCAGATTTGATTAATCAATC
This sequence comes from Campanula takesimana, assembly GCA_026119855.1. Taxonomy (NCBI): domain Eukaryota; kingdom Viridiplantae; phylum Streptophyta; class Magnoliopsida; order Asterales; family Campanulaceae; genus Campanula; species Campanula takesimana. The sequence goes on from JAOWBW010001040.1 coordinate 2,449, forward strand.
TACTATAACCAATATCATCGGGACTTATCTATTAAATGATAATCCTTCCACGAAATCCATCGCAATATATTCATATATTCACAAATCTCGAAGGATTATAACAAATCAAATGATCTCTGATATTCTGCTTTCAAATAATCGCAAAATAATCGCAATTCAAGGGTTTAGTTGAATACTCAAAAATTTTCTCCCATTCAGTACCATCAATCATGAGATACAAGTCTTTATGTTCAATGAATCCGCTAATACAATAGCCGTAGGATCACAATCAGTTTCAAGTCATGAGTGGAATTATTCTATTCATAAAGATTCAATCTCCTCGAAGCATATACAAGTACGTTACCATTTTGAATTAACACACGTTTATCTCTTGTTCGAGCTTCACTATTCATAATGAATTTATCATATCCACTATATCGGTGAAACTTGACATATATACGAGAAAATTGTAACACTGGTTATATCCTCCAAATAACCATCATACCAGTCGAATCCACTAGGCAATGTCAAATACTGAAGTTGTGGTCATCCATCATTTCAATATTTTAAAAAAAATTGGCTTCACGTTTATCAATCCATTAGAAAGTGTAGCTTTCTGTGTCAAATAGTTAATAATAGAGATACCTTCGAAATTAATTAATGAATCTCAAACAAGATCAAGAAAATCTCAAGAACAATCGTACCTCGGTTATTTCTACTTGTACATGTCAATAAAGATGCCTGAAGTAAACCCACTTCAAGATAATAGATCCTCTATCTCTTGCTAGCTTTTGGAAACAATTGTTTCTCTCGAGAATGTTTCAATACAATCAATTCTCAGTCTGCGACTTTTTATACACCAAAGGTCATTAATCAATTCATCGCAAAGAAATCAAATTATGGTTTGAAGATATCATTCATCAAATCCATCAATACTGCTAGATCATATATCAATTGAAATAGCATAATCACGAATTCATAACAAGCATACCTGATATAAGAAGATGTCTTCAGTATATCCTCATAGTTGACTTTCCAAATAATGGTAGCCACTTATCAATCAAACACTGAATAGACCACTGATTAACTTCAGGGATCAAATAATTCATCCATACACGATAACAAGTACTGGTTCACTATAGTCACCTGGTTGAATTCTTTGCATTCAATATGAAATCGCAAATTACCATATCTCTTCATGCCAATCAATACAGATACACCCCACGCAGATATACTAAGCTGGCTGAATCCTCTATCAAGAAATTTCTCAAGTTGAACCTTCAACACTTTGAACTCAACCGATGTCATAAACATTGATTTAAATATCAGCACTATATTTGTACCGTAGAAACTCAAGATAACTCAAGGTTCTCATCATGTATCATGTACTACTCAGTAGAAATTATATCTGAGATCCCACAAAGAATGGATAAATCCTTCAATTTTTGGTGTAGACATTCTTCCGTCAACCACATATGCTAAATATTCAGCACAACCTTGATAATCATTTTCGAGGTTTTAATGCAGAACATGAATATTATACATAATTATATCATGCTCATATAAATAGTCAAGCATACTAGCATAAAAATATTCACCATCTATTGTGGCAAACAAGAATGGCATAACATATAAAAAGCCAAATCATAACACGTAAAAGCCAAGCCATAACACGTATCACATCAATGCCCCATGCAGGTGACATGACCAAGTTAACATGTAACGTATAGGGTGTTATCACCCACACTTCTATCAAGCTCTTATAAAATAACGATATCAATCATGTAGTCTCTTACTAGAGAATACACTTTCACGTAAATCAAGGAATGAGGACACGCATGCATATATATCACGAAACAATGTCCACTGCACAAGATAGATACGCCTAAGTCTTTAAAGACTCGTGCTCTCGATTCTCAAACCATCTTAATCCAATTGGGATCAACACTATCAACACCAGTCCTATGCCTGGTATAACAACAAGTAACGAAGCACTCGACGTCGAAAACACACCCAAGACTAACCCAACCTAGGCCATAGACCCTATCCAGGCTTAGAGCTAAACCATAGCTCTGATACCAACCTGACACGCCCTAAGTCCCGGGATTCCCTAATAGAACCTCGAACCTGGTGCGCGTGACTAACAAGAAACGAGAAACTGAATGACATCTGCTTATATCAAACTGACATCATATATATAGTCAAGAGGAACGAGTTAAGATAGCTCATAACGAGTTCTATACCAAGAAGTTTAAACCAAATGTGGTTATATACAAGTACTATACAAGTCTACCCAAGATACTGAGTCTAAACAACTGATACAAAATCATCCTCACCAAAACTGGAAAGGATACAATCCCCAAACAAGAAAAACCTGCCAAGTAGGCCCCTTCTAAGTCGAGCCTCACAACGTATTACCACTTGCTTTCCTGGGAGGGGGGAACAAATAAACAAGGAACGGGGTGAGATAAATCTCAGTAAGTTACTAGATACAAGTACATAGCATGTTATCATGTAATCATGCAAATCAAGAAGATTATCAAGTAATCATGCTCAAGATGTCATCAAGTAACAAGTATATGAGAGCTAAGCCAACTCATCAAGTAGCTAACACATAAGGCTAAAGTATCACGTTACAAAGGATATTCCAACCTTATTCCTCCCAAGTAAACCATTGTTGTCGTTGCTTATTGCAGTTGACAAATCACGATCAATAAAGTTGCTACTGTGCAGTACACAAGAGGACCGGTAACCAGTGTCACTAACAAGAACAAGATTCACGAGGTGTTCACGAGTTTAGCATTCACTTTTATCAGGCGTATTGCTCTAATAAAGGAAGCTATGCCCTTACTATGGCCTGTAGTAAGGGGTCAAGCGCAGATACATAGGCACCCGATTATCACTTTGGCCCCAGCCTCATGATAAGCGTGAACCTATACATCTCCGAGCAAGCAAGGTGACCAGCTGGACTCACATAAGAATGCACAAGTAGATGTTTACTTGAACTACAAGAGTATAGAACTAGGTCCAAAAGTAGTGGACTAGCTCTTCAGGAACAATGTAATCATGTGGCTCACCAAATACAAGTACACGCACGCAATAATTGCGAATACAAATCAGTATAACAATGGCACGTAATGTGTCCACGTAACACAATCAAGCCAAATTAGAGTCTATTAATAACAGACCCCAACCAAGTAGTAGGGTATGTCATACTATATCACATTGTCATATAAAATATTTGCACGTACATATTCATATAACCTTTAACACACTAATGTGTCTATCACGATACCCTTACTTTCAAGTAGAGCCCAACATCTTAGACTCTAAGCACGTAGTCGAATAGGTCGTATTGTACCTAGTCACAATCATATCTCGCGTATATGTATCGTTAATAATCGAATACATTTTCCAACACATATTGTGTTCTATAATCATTGTTTTATGAATTATCTTCATATTACACTAGTCCCTCTTTCTTTAGGAACTCATCTCAAGAACATGATATTTTCTTTATACTTTATATACTTCATTGAGTATATGCATGATTAAAACCAATTACTAGCACATTAGTGCTTGTTCATAGCACTTTCAGTACACACGTATTAGATTCAAGTATGTCTTAGAGTTGTTCATTCTCTATCTAGTTCCACATTCTAACTTTTTGGTTATTAATACCAAGTATCAAGTAGTCAACAAGCCACATTCGATCAAGTAGTTATATGCAAGATTTGCACATACACACCAAGGATAGTTCTAACATGTTAGTGCTTGTTCATAGCACTTTCAAATTCATTACCATACACATGTATTGGTTTCAAGTCATGTACAAGATTTTATCATCTTCCATTCAAGTTATTATTCCAATCTTTGGATATTCAAGTCATGTACAAGATTTAATTGTCTTACATTCAAGTTCAAGCTAAGTAGATGAGTTATACATCTCATACTTACAAGTTCATCATCCTATACTTTGGATGTTCAAGCTAAGTAAAAGAGTTACATATCTTATACTTACAATTCATGATCCTATTCCTAGGATACTCAAGCTCAAGACATTGTTCTAGTGCCCCTAAGGTACACAAACATTGATTTCAAGACACATATAGCACATTAGTGCTTGTTCATAGCACTTTCAATACATATAAAAGAGTTCTTACTTTGATATTCAAGTTCTCATTTTAATTTAATGAGTAATCATATTCACGATTCACTTCTGATGCCCCTAAGGTGTCACAACACGTGCTAGGACATCTTGTACTAAGGCTATATACCTTAACTAGGGTTATTTCTAGCTTAATCAAACTTTATTCAAGACTTTTGTTCATCAGGGTAGGTGTGCGGTCGCACAAAAGGATATGGGCGGTCGCCCAAAACAAGACTTTGCAAGAGAAAAATCTTTCAGATAGATGGGCGGTCGCCTGGCCAAACATGGGCGGTCGCCCAAGGTACTAAAATTTGAAATTTATTTCTTTCAAGCAATTTATTATTTCACCGACCCACAAGTAGGAGTATAAACTTACTAACAATCAAGTGGGATCTTTTAACATACCCGAACACTTATATCAAGTTCAATTCATTTCTTTTACCGTCCCACAATTAATAGGATAATTTTCTTTTATTCCATTTAAATATTTCACCGTCCCAAAAGTATAAGTATAATTTTTCTAATATACTTGTATAAACATTTAATAAAGTTACTATTTCAACATTCCCAGGACACTTCCAAGGCTATTCATTCTTGTAATTCATACGAATACTTCCTTCGTCCCAAATTTACAAGTATCACAAAATTCAACCAAATCACGAAATTAACAAGTACAAGTATCAAGAATAACACATAGGCATGTTATTACAAGCAAGGGGGAGCTAGTGACTTACCTACTCCGAAATCAAATTCACCCAAACTAATTTCTGTTCGGCAGGAATTGCTCTACTCACCGCCCTGATCATTTATGCGAAGTCAGATTTTCGAACAGAGGCATAATTAAGCGAGAGGGATCGAGAATAGGGTAAACCCTAACTTTCTTTTATGAAACAGAGAGAAAGAACGAGAGAAATTGGAAAGTGATACTGAGGAAGAAGAGGCAAACAAGTTTTTATCCTTATGCACTTTCAAGAATTGCAACTAAGCCCTCCAAGTTTCAACTTTGACAAAAGGCCCTTCAAGTTTTAATTTGAGAATTTTAGTCCCTAAACTTTATCTTTCACAAATGACCCTAATGTTCCAACTTGAACACTTAGGACCTAAACTTGCTCAATTAGTTAAATAATTAACTCAAATAAAATAGCATATAAATATGCAAGGCAAGAATTTAACAGGAATTAGGACGGGCGTTACAGCTTAAACACCCATGGCATTCGGAGCACTTGAGGAAATACTATCAGTAACTCCTCGGCACCCTATCTATCTTTTTCGCTTTCTAGATTAGATTTTCAGTCTCTAGTTCATAGCATTTACCAAATTAGATATTCCTTTATTATTATCAATAAAGTTTTCCTTTTTACAACTTTGATTCTTAAGCACGGTCTAAGCATTACTTAGCAATGCCGAGATCGTCATCCCGAGTTAAGGCTTAAAACATCACGACTCAAGACATTTAAAACCTAATTATGTCGGTTACTGCTCTCAAATTTGGGTAAAGATTAATACATCCAGTTCCCATGACAATTTGAGACTAACAAAGAATTAGTTCATACAAACCGAGCTCCTAACGCTCGTCACGGCCATAACGGTGAACTACCACGGCCTACAAACATAGCCTAGCTCGGCTACATTAAAACCTAATTCTTCCGGCCAGTACTCTCAAATTTGGGTTAAGATTATTACATCTAGTCCCCGCGACAATTTGAGACTATCCATGAGTTAGTCCGTACAAAATCGAGCACTTAACACTCGTCACGGCCTACAAACATGGCCTAAACCAGCTGCCATATCTCATCATTTCAGTCAGTTAAAACATCTCAAACCGAGATAAAGTAACATTAACAAGTGACGAGATAACACTTAACTACGCAACAAGTTAAGGAAACAAGGGATAAACACCTCAAACCGAGGTATACAAATCCCTACAAATAATGTTTACTCCCCCCCAGTCAACACTGGGCCCAGGCGTACGAATACTTGAACAAACAAAAAGTGTTTAAAACTCCCCCAGACGACGCTGGGCCGAGTCAGATAAATACTTAAAACATTGTTTCGGGCCAAACCGGCTCACAGATACTAAGAAAAACAAAATTTAGGACAGACTAATCAATGTTGGCATCGGCCTCCTCTTCGACACTAGCGATCAGCTCATCCAGATTCCCTTCTTCAACTAGCGGAGGTACCCACGGGAGATTAACCTCTTTTCGATCCCGGCTATGAATCACCCTCAGGCCTTTATCAGAATACGGAATCAAGGAGTGGGCGGCCCGAGCTTCAACACTGTAAGCATCCTGGTTGTAGAGACGAGCAAGCTTGTTAAGAGTTATATCAACTTCGGGGTCGATGCAGAGAAGGCGAGACATATTTGACCAAGCATCATTGTAAGTAGTGCCGACTTCATCTTGAATCGCCGCCTTCATTGCTACACCCTTCTTGAAAGCCTCCACCACCGCATTTCTTGGCTCGGTATGCTCTCCTCCAGTTGGGCTAGCCTCTCCTCAGTAGCATTTTTCTCTAGCACGAGGCCCTCCGCTCGCTGACGCTCTCTCTTAAAATCAGCCCTAGCCACAGCAGTCTCCTCCTTGGCTGTTCTCATCACCGCCTCGGCACGACTAACCGTCTCATTAGCCTCTGTCGACATGTCTGCTGCCTTCTTTAACTTAACTTCAAAGGAGGCCTTCTCCTTCTCAAGGGCTTCCACCTTGGCCTTCAGCTCAGCATTAGAGGCACGAAGAGGCTCGACCTCATCCTCACACTTCCTAGCATTACTTATGGCAAGCTGCATCAACGCATATTCATGCTGGGCTATGGAGGAAGCTACAAAGGAAATATCAAGACGTCAAAAGCAGGACATTCACGGTCACAAAAATAATGAAATACCAAGTACCTCACTGATAAGTAGTCCCTTGCGGTTCCGAAGTTGTGTGGAGGTCGGCCTGGTCTCCACCAACCTTTGAATAGTCCTTTGGTTCATGGCCCTTTTGATGAAGGCCGCGCCGAGTTTGAGGGAAGGATCGGAGCGAATGGAATCATCAATATCCGGTATTATCACTACATTTTGAGAGCATGAGCTAGATCATTGATCTCGGCCTCAGTAGGACCCGAAGCCGAAGCCGAGCTAAGAGTTGAAGGAGTTTTTTAGATGGGGAAATCATCCTTACCTTCTGCTCTCGGCCTCTTATCTCGATGACCCGCCTGGTCGATTTCCTCCTCAACATGTCGACCTTGACTATGGTCCTGTAATGGATCAACATTCTCCATCCCGGTTTCCTTTCAAGAACCTCGACCTCTACCTCTTCTCCGCGGGCTCCAACTTGGACGACAGGGGGACCCGTGGGAATGTTGGCAACTCCTTGGGCCTGCAGCGCCTCCTGCCTGGCCGTCATGTCGGCATGATGCTTTTCCATACCCCGAGTACGCGATAATTTTTTTTTCCTTCTCGCTGCCATGGCGGGGTCAAGCTCCTCCTCGTCAATAATCTGGACATCCTCCATGGAAAGATCTGCACGAGAAGAAAAGTTAAAAAGACGGCTAGAAACAATAAGGGAAAACAGAAAAATACAAGCATGGAAAGGAAATTACATCCTATAATATCTTTGGCCTTGAGACATTTGTCGGCCTTGGTCTTGCACACAAGGAAGTCAGAATAAAAGACAAGATCTGGGTGAATAACCCAATCCGAGAGTCGATAACCCCTTTCCACCACAACTCTCAGCCTAACTCTACCAATCGGCCCCCTTATCAAACCAGCATGTACATGGAATCTGAAATCGATCTCGGTCCTGGACCAATCTAGCGTAGCAGTAGTAGCAAACTCCTCTAACTTCTTTATCAAGGCAGCACTCCAATTTGGACGATGAACCACCTTAGGCTTGACAGGATCTCGGTCCGGGCCTAGGAATTCCCAACCCTGGCGGCTCTCTACTTTGATCACATGCTTATTCCAGCCCGTCACCTTATTCACGACACTCGAGATAGGAACTATGAGCTTGGGTTTGTTGGGATCAGACTTGATGGTAATAGTTCTGTGGAGGAATTATAGAACGATTGGAAGAAATGAAAAAAAGCAGACATGCACGGTTCAAAGCCGAGACCTCGACAAAGAATTATGAAGCCGGTAAGATACCTAATCGCGTTTGCACCCAGATGGGCTGGCACGATGTTCCATCTCTCAAGAAATTCATTAATGAAGGGGTCAAGGGGGAGCCGGAGTCTGAGCTGAAACTGTTTGTAGAAAAAAGGGAGGAGGGCATCGTCGTAATAAAATTGATTAACCTCGGCATCAGAAGAGAAGGGTCGGGCTTTGCTGTAAAATAATTTAAACTCTCGTCTATCTACCCCAAAGTTCTTATAAAGGTCCTTAATCATAGCGTCCCCACCATTGGGATGCCTGGGCCGATTTGATCCTGAAGGACCAGCCCCATCTCGACCTCCTTTAGAAGTCACAGCTTCATCATCAAACCGATCAACTATCCTCCCAGAAGCACCTTCCTCGGCCATACCTGCAGCAACCAAGGGATTAGAATCATCCCGTGACAAGGACGAGGTGACCTTCCCCCCCCCCCCCCCGATGCAACTTCTGGGGCCGAGGAAGGACCCTCAAAAAGAGTTCGAAGGCCGACTTATCCTAACATAATGAAGAAAAATGTGTTGAACAATGGCTTCAAAAGTATTGAGGAGCACTATGCCATCTGTACTACCACTAAAGGCTCTTGGGGCAAACAGACCACTTGGATACCTCAAATCATCCCTGGGGTTTTATTCAGAAACAACAGGTCACCAATTGCCATCAAGTATAACATCTTCCATATCCCCTCCGACAACATATAAATCCTATTATTTCGCCCATAAAAGCCATATATGACGTCGGGATCGAAGTGTGGGGTGCCAGACATTAACATAAAAAAGGAAGGCTATCCTAAAGACAGGTACACTCAAAATCAAAACGTGAAAAGGGTAAAAAGTTTGAAGTTTCACAAGTCCCAGGCCTCAACAATGGCAGAAATAGGGAAAAGGGCGAAAAGAGTCAGAACAGTACCTTTGTCGGAAATATGATCGGAGGAAAAGGATTAGCCGACGGAGTAAATGAAGATGATCTGAGCGGAACAAAGAGATTTTCGACGGGAATCGATGACTTCGAAGACTCGCCGAAAACGGATGCACTGATTCTCTGTTGAAAATTTGAAAATGTGAAACTTCGAGGGTTTTTTAGGCGTGTATATAGGGCGGGTCGAATAATTATGATTCAGGTTAATCCGGTTATGGCCCGCGATCCATGAGCTGCACATAAACCCATGACCCATCATGACTCGCATTTAATGGGCCACGTTTTCGAGGTGAATGTCACATCACTGACACGTGCGCCGTACGAAATAAGGGAAGGGTGAACAATTAAAATAACCGTCGTTTGAAAAACATGAATAGACTGCCAATACTAGATTGACACCTGGCAGGCTGAGACCTACAGCAGAAATGTGAGTCGGCTTCGCAAAGCATAAACACTCCGGATAGATAGGTCGATATGGAAGGGTTCTACGCATGGACGTAACCGACACCACGACGATGGACCGATATCCCCAATGGTATCGGGGAATAAGACGAGACCGAGATGAGAAAGGTTCAGGGGTAGGTCGAAATCAGGCGATGATTGGACTCATGGTTGAATAATATGTCAAGTCAAAAGGGTCAAGCTAAACAGATCAGAAACGACGGCTATGGAAAATATAAAACCCCATTATATAACAAAAAGGGACCCCCACAATAAGGTCGGGGGCCTGACCTGTGCAAAATAAAATAAAAAAAAAAACTAGACAATGCAAACTAAAGATTCAAGAAAGATCGCAATCTTGATCTTGATCTTCATCATCTTCCTCCCACTCAACGTCTCCATCATACCCATATTCATCAGTAATGATGGGTTCTGGGTCATCTTCATCATCTTCATCATCTCCATCATCATCCTCGTCCTCATCCTCTGACTCTTCTGCATCAGAATCATCATCAGAAAATTCGTTGTTTGGGTCATGTTCTCCAAATTCACCATTACTGTCGGACGGTGACTCCTCCGCCGGAAAAGATGAACGGTACTCGGATGAAAACATGAAATCATCACTGCTTAAGGATGCATAATTCTCAACTTGATTTTCTGATTCTGTATCAACTTCCTCCGGGAATGCATCATCGTACGTCCTTTTCGGGGCCATCTGGAGGATCTTGAAGAAAAGAAAGAAAGGGTTTAAGGAATGAAAAACCAAGAGGTGGACCTTATATGCCCCCAGAATATGAGGGGGTGTAGTATTTATCTGAGTCATAATTGGGGCGCAATTAATGAATGTCCGTTTTCCAAGAGGAATAATGATTCCACCTGAATAAAATCAATAGTGACATCAGCAAATCCAATCAGCAAGGGATTTTTGACGGCTTTGGGTCAAATCAATATAAATGAAGTGTAGGTGAAGTACGGACTACAGTTCCTACTCGGCATGCCGAGATAGAAACTCGGGGGCCACTGAACAACATAAACCGACTTGGGTAAGCGGGACCCATATGCTCTGGGCCCATACACCTAAGAGGCCTATACCGAGAGGCCCATTCACCTGAGGCCTAAACTTATAGGTCGACTTCGTACAGGCCGAACAGGTAAACCTGGCCTAGGCCGAGTTCCAAGAAGCCCAATCCCTAGGCGGCCTCTATGACGAGCCGAGCGAGATGACGGTGTTGGGTTTCGAAGTAACATGCGCAGCGGAATATAGCAATTAAAATTTTAAGAAACCCAAAGCCATGGATCCGTTCATATGATTAAATCAAATACAACATAATGAATAAAAGAAAAACTAACCCTTGATGACTATCAAAGTTTTCTTCGGTCTTGGTGGAGAAACTTGAAGCTTTATCACGGACAAAATCACGAACTTTGTAGATGATAAAATTCACCCTCTAGCGGTGTCCACACTTCGAACGAATATCAAGAGGCTCCTTGATCTTGGTTGCTAGACCAATAATTATGAAACCCACTTTCATAATTTTAATAAAGAACTATATGGAATTTATTTGTGAATTATTTTGTTCCTCAATCAATGATATCTTAGAACAAAATAAAATCTCTCTCAAACTCTATGAGACTCACAAAAGCACTACCAAGGATGGTCTGGCCGAATTGAGGTTTTTATACACAATTAAGACCTATTCCAAATAGGTAACTTGTGTCAAAAACCTTTCCTAATCGAATTAGGAATTATTCTGTCGGCATATCGGGCGCCCGCCTGGTCCAACCCAGGCGCCTGCTCATTTGAACAGAAGGTCCAACCCTTTTCCGGACTCATTCAGGCGCCCGCCTGGTTCAACCCAAGCGCTCGCTTGGTTGACCAGGAAGCCCAGAATTTTCCAAAAATTCCTTGGAGGTCCTCCGACCCTAAATGCCAATATAGTCCTCTTATTTAAGATTCGCTCTATTGTGTGTGACCCTCTAGGATTATACTAAGTTGGCAATGGGCTCAAACATGAAACCATAAGATATGACTAGGTTCTAGCAAACCGTCATACCTACCTAAATAGTATAACTAGATACAAGTTCGCATTCCTTTAGAATATGTCATAATCCTTTTATCCACGATGTCATTGAACACAAGTCATGGTCAAACAGTCAACTTGTCTTGTTCAATACTTTCTCGATTCCGAATATGTTGATAATTCAAATGCTATTGATCCAATCAATCCATTTGAGTTCGGCCGAACATTTCATCAACATCATTCCTTCGAGGGGCCCAAGCTTGACATCTCTCCGTGGAGGGACAAATCCATTTAGCTTATTATTCTCCCCAACGGGAATCCGATTATGTCAATCATACCCTTTATAACTACCGTGTTAAGGTAGCGTTTGAATATGTCAAACATAATGTTCATCAAGTGGAAGACTATAATAACTTCATGTCTAAGGATTCAAATGACATAACTAATATGAGATGTATGTACGACATAGACCATGACATAAATCTCAAACAGCGGGTCATGTCCAGTACCTTGTTCCAAACAAGTACCCATAAATCTAACATGATCATCCCATGATCATTTAGCCTTTATACTAGTGCTTAACAAGTACTAGGGACGGAGATTATTATAAGTAAACACGAACAACAATAATAATCAAAACATCTCTTTATTGATATGAAGTAAATGATAACAATTACAACGTTTATTAAACGTGCCTAGGGCACCACTACCAACAATCTCCCACTTGCCCTAGGCCCAATCTCCCATCTATCTAATACCCATGGACCTAACATGACCATCATGTTTAGCTTGTGGAAGTCCCTTTGTTAGCGGGTCCGCAACATTGTCATCAGTAGGTACTCTGCATATATTTACGTCTCCCCTATCAACGATCTCTCGAATGATATGAAAACGCCTAAGTATGTGTTTGGATTTCTGATGTGCTCTTGGTTCCTTTGCTTGAGCAATAGCACCATTATTATCTCAGTAAAGGTCTATTGGATTAGCAATACTAGGAACTACTTCAAGTTCAGTTATGAACTTCTTAATCCAAACAGCTTCCTTTGCAGCATCCGATGCAGCAATATACTCAGCTTCTGTTGTAGAATCAGCGGTTGTACTTTGCTTGGAACTCTTCCAGCTTACAGCTCCACCATTTAACAGAAACACAAAACCCGATTGCGATCGGCTATCATCTTTGTCGCTTTGGAAGCTTCCATTCGTGTAAGCATTTACAACGAGATCATCTTCCATTCCTCCATAGACCAAAAACGAGTCTTTAGTTCTTCTCAAGTACTTAAGAATCGCTTTTACAGCTATCCAGTGATTTTCGCCAGGGTCGGATTGGTATCTACTTGTCATGCTCAAAGCATAAGATACATCCGGCCTAGTACAAATCATGGCATACATGATGGACCCAATTGCCGAAGCATATGGAACATCATTCATTTTCTCACGCTCATCGTTTGTCTTTGGACATTGAGTCTTGCTTAGAGAAACTCCATGTAACACGGGCAAGGTGCCTCTCTTAGAATTTTCCATACGGAATCTTCTAATGACCTTGTCAATGTATGTACTTTGGCTTAAACCAAGCAGCCTCCTTGATCTATCTCTATAGATCTTAATGCCAAGTATATATGCGGCTTCACCCATATCTTTCATTGCGAAGCACTTTCCTAACCAAGTCTTCACAGACTGAAGTGTAGGAATGTCGTTTCCAATGAGTAATATGTCATCCACGTATAAAATAAGGAATAGCACTATGCTCCCACTAATCTTCTTGTATACACAAGGCTCATCTTCGTTCTTGATGAAACCAAACTCTTTGACCGATTCATCAAAACGGAGATTCCAACTCTTAGAAGCTTGCTTCAATCCATAGATGGATCTCTGCAATTTGCATACTTTAGAATCTTGTTCAAAACCTTCTGGTTGTGTCATATACACATCCTCTTGGAGTTTTCCATTCAGGAAAGCGGTTTTGACGTCCATCTGCCATATTTCATAGTCATGATATGCGGCAATGGCAAGCAAAATTCTTATAGACTTGATCATTGCTACGGGTGAAAAGGTCTCATCATAGTCAATACCATGAACTTGCCTATAACCTTTGGCTACAAGCCTATCTTTGTAAGTATGCACCTTCCCATCCATGTCAGTCTTCTTCTTGAAGACCCATTTGCATCCTATGGTTTTTACACCTTCGGTCGCATCAATCAAATTCCAAACTTGATTGTCTTGCATGGATTGCAATTCGGATTCCATGGCTCCAAGCCATTTGTCCGAATCAGGAGAAGACATCGCCTCTTGGTAGGTTGACGGTTCATCATTCTCAATGATTTCTACCTCATTACTATCCGTTACGAGAAATTCATATCTCTCGGGCTCGGATCGTAACCTACTAGATCTGCGAGTTGCTTGTGTATTTTGAACAGGTTCCACAACTCCTTGTGATTCTTGCTCTTGTTCCACTATTGGTTCAATGTTATTTTCTGGGTCTCGAATTTCTTCAAGATTTATTTTACTCCCACTGATTTCTTTGGAGAGAAACTCTTTCTCTAGAAAGACACCAGTTCGGGCAACAAACACTTTGTTGTCCTCACGGTTGTAAAAGTAATATCCTCTAGTTTCCTTAGGATATCCCACGAAAATACATTTATCAGATTTGTGTGCAAGTTTGTCTGAGACAAGTCTTTTGACAAAAGCTTCGCAACCCCAAATCTTCATGAAAGATAAACAAGTCTTCTTTCCGCTCCACATCTCATATGGAGTCTTTTGAACCGATTTAGTTGGAACACGATTTAGTGTGAAAGTAGCGGTTTCTAGGGCGTAACCCCAAAAGGATATTGGAAGATCAACTTGACTCATCATTGATCGAACCATGTCTAACAAAGTCCGATTCCTCCTCTCGGACACACCATTCCATTGTGGTGTTCCAGGTGGAGTCAATTGTGAAACTATTCCAAAATTCTTTAGAGGATCATCAAATTCTTGACTTAAGTATTCACCACCTCGATCTGATCGAAGTGCGTTTATACTTTTGCCAAGTTGTTTTTCTACTTCATTTTGAAATATTCTAAATATCTCAAATGCATCACTTTTATGTTTCATTAGGTAAACATACCCAAATCTACTATAATCATCAGTGAAGGTTATGAAGTATTAAAATCCTCCCCTAGCATTGCTACTTAATGGTCCGCATACATCGGAATGTATCAACCCCAATAAGTCGCTTGCCCTTTCACCCAACTTGGTAAAAGGTGTCTTAGTCATTTTTCCAAGAAGACACGACTCACAAGTATCATATGACTCTAAGTCACATGAACCCAAAAGTCCGTCCCCATGGAGTTTTGAGATACGCTTCTCATTAATATGACCAAGACGGCAATGCCACAAATATGTATGATTTACATCATTAGGTTTAGATTTCTTATTTACATGATAGACATTGTCATTATTTTCATTCTTGACATCCAAGATATAAAGGCCATTAAATGAATTAGCAATACCATAAAGCACACCATTTAAATAAATAGAAAATTTCTTATTCTCAATAAGAAACTTAAAACCTTCATTATCCAAACAAGAAATTGAAATAATATTTCTGCTTAAATCCGGAACATAATAACAATTGTTCAAAACAAGAATTAATCCGGAAGGTAAAGTGACTTCATAAGTCCCTACGGCTAATGCAGCAACTCTTGCTCCATTCCCCACGCGTAGATCTACTTCACCTTCTTTAAGCAGTCTCCTATTCTTTAGTCCCTGCACATTTAGACAAATGTGAGAACCACATCCGGTATCCAATACCCAAGAATCAGTGGTAGAAAGGAGAATATCTATCTTATAGATACCTGAAGTCGACGCAGCCTTGCTGCTCTTCTTCTTCTTTTGCTCTTCCAAGAAAGCCTTGCAATTACGTTTCCAATGACCAATTTCTTGACAATGAAAACAGATTGCATCCTTTTGTGAATCGGGTTTTGCCTCAGAAGCCTTGGCAACCTTTGCCTTGCTTATTTTGGGTTTGACAACTTTCTTACCCTTTCCTTTGGCACTAGCCTTCTTCCCATTATGAACCAAGAGCACGGGAGAACCTTTCTCCACAATTTTCATCTCTACAGTTTTAAGCATCCCATGCAACTCAGAGAGATTCTTATCCATTCCATGCATGTTATAATTCATCACAAACTGATTATAACTTTTAGGCAATGAATTAAGAATGAGATCCGTGGCTAGCTCCAATGGGATTGGATAGCCAAGTTTCTCAAGGTGCTCTACATAACCTTTCATTTTAAGAAAATGAGGACTCACTTGTTGCCATTCATTCATTTTACAAGTAGTGAATGCAACAATGGTCTTGTACCTCTCTTGCCTAGCTTGCTCTTGAAACATGGTTCTCAACTCCACGCCTATCTCATAGGCTTCCAAATGTTCCAAACTTTGTTGGAATTTTGAGCACATAGCAGCAAGCATGAGACAACTTACATCTCTAGAATCATTACGATGTTTCTTGTAATTGTCTCTTTCTACCCTAGGGGCAGTAGGTGGTGGTTCAGCAGGGAGAGGCCCATCGAGAATGTACAACTTATCTTCTTGCCTAAAAACGATTCTTATGCTACGGATCCAATCCATAAAGTTAGTACCATTCTCTTCAAGCTTATCATTTTCAAGGATCGATCGCAACGATATTGATTGAGTGTTATTAGTCATTATCTACAAATATGCAAAAATTTCCAAAATTTAATAAGTACCGGTTTTCATAAAGAGATAAATAATGTATTTTTCAAACAAAATACTCTCACTAAATTATATAACCTTCATATACATCCAAAGTATAATATAATTTAATTGGGCTAAGATCCAACTTTAATTTAACTTTTGAGTCCACGGAGGCGGACCGCTCAAAACTAAATTAATTAGGTAGACAATCATGTCAATCATATCCCATATGATTCTTAGATCCTTTTATGAGATTCTTTGAGAAATCCAATTTCAAAAAGCATGTTTAATCTCATCTTTTGCCTAGGCCAAAAACTGTTTTGACGCCTAATTAAGTCCAACCATTTTAAACGCATAGGAACCATTCAATTTAACGCACCTTGCGGAGGCAAGCCCACATTAAATTAATGAACCTCATCTTGCTCATACATGAATAAAATCAATGTACTTCGCGGAGGCGAACCCACATCAAAATCACCCATATATAAACAAGTGTTTTAATCATGGCATGGCAAAGAAGGACTTAAAACTTTCTTTGAAGGTTCATCACATATAGCATATAACACATTTATGAGCACATAATATAAACATGTTACACATCAAGTTTAATCACTAAATTAATCTCCATTAATTTAAGCATGATATTTATGTGTCATTAGTTTCTCTATAATTATGAGGATGAGACTATTTCAACTTCGGCTATTTTCTCCAAATCAAGACAACAAGAAGTGCGGTCGAACTAAGCCATTAGGCAACCACAATCCCGCACTAATTCAAGAAACCAAGAAAGTAGTCCATGTGGCCGAAACTAAGCAATAGATGGTCTCGGTGAACGTAGGCCAATTGCATTCACAATTCCACATGGATCTCCAATCATTGAATCAAGAACTTTGTTTCTCAATTTTAGCAATTATGAACTCTTCATAATTCTAACTTCGTTTTATCTTTGAAACTTTGATTGCGATCAATTTTGGGAAACACAATCTCGATGAACGCAGATTAGCCATCCAAAACTTGAACCAATCTAGGAATCACAAGACTAAAACAAATAGGAAAATCAAACCCCAAAATCCACACACAAACCAACTACCCAAAACCCATTCCAGATCAGCAAGTCTGGACTGGTTCTGTTACTGGTTTTGTTGAATTTATCGAAAATTCTATATTCAGATTTTAACCAAAATCAGAACAAATTTTGACCAGCGAGCGCCCGCCTGGTCTTCATCGAGCGGGCGCCTGAATGGTCAGAATGGTACAGAATTTTAAAGTTCGAAATTTTTTTCTCAAAATTTTTTTCCCCGATTATTAAAACTTTGATCTGATCAAAAATCAATAATCGAAATAATTCAGAATCCACCATAATTTTTATTGCGATTGAATCGTGCGATTAAAGTTGTAAAATAATAAACCACATAAAATCACAAAACACATAAACATCATATATTCCAATATTCATATCATGCAAGGCACATAAACAATTTATATACACATAACATGATCCAAGTATTGAATTAATCAACATGAACGGGGCTCTGATACCACTGTTGGGTTTCGAAGTAACATGCGCAGCGGAATATAGCAATTAAAATTTTAAGAAACCCAAAGCCATGGATCCGTTCATATGATTAAATCAAATACAACATAATGAATAAAGGAAAAACTAACCCTTGATGACTATCAAAGTTTTCTTCGGTCTTGGTGGAGAAACTTGAAGCTTTATCACGGACAAAATCACGAACTTTGTAGATGATAAAATTCACCCTCTAGCGGCGTCCACACTTCGAACGAATATCAAGAGGCTCCTTGATCTTGGTTGCTGGACCAATAATTATGAAACCCACTTTCACAATTTTAATAAAGAACTATATGGAATTTATTTGTGAATTATTTTGTTCCTCAATCAATGATATCTTAGAACAAAATAAAATCTCTCTCAAACTCTTTGAGACTCACAAAAGCACTACCAAGGATGGTCTGGCCGAATTGAGGTTTTTATACACAATTAAGACCTATGCCAAATAGGTAACTTGTGCCAAAAACCTTTCCTAATCGAATTAGGAATTATTCTGTCGGCATACCGGGCGCCCGCCTGGTCCAACCCAGGCGCCCGCTCATTTGAACAGAAGGTCCAACCCTTTTCCGGACTCATTCAGGCGCCCGCCTGGTTCAACCCAAGCGCCCGCTTGGTTGACCAGGAAGCCCAGAATTTTCCAGAAATTCCTTGGAGGTCCTCCGACCCTAAATGCCAATATAGTCCTCTTATTTAAGATTCGCTCTATTGTGTGTGACCCTCTAGGATTATACTAAGTTGGCAATGGGCTCAAACATGAAACCATAAGATATGACTAGGTTCTAGCAAACCGTCATACCTACCCAAATAGTATAACTAGATACAAGTTCGCATTCCTTTAGAATATGTCATAATCCTTTTGTCCACGATGTCATTGAACACAAGTCATGGTCAAACAGTCAACTTGTCTTGTTCAATACTTTCTCGATTCCGAATATGTTGATAATTCAAATGCTATTGATCCAATCAATCCATTTGAGTTCGGCCGAACATTTCATCAACATCATTCCTTCGAGGGGCCCAAGCTTGACATCTCTCCATGGAGGGACAAATCCATTTAGCTTATTATTCTTCCCAACGGGAATCCGATTATGTCAATCATACCCTTTATAACTACCGTGTTAAGGTAGCGTTTGAATATGTCAAACATAATGTTCATCAAGTGGAAGACTATAATAACTTCATGTCTAAGGATTCAAATGACATAACTAATATGAGATGTATGTACGACATAGACCATGACATAAATCTCAAACAGCGGGTCATGTCCAGTACCTTGTTCCAAACAAGTACCCATAAATCTAACATGATCATCCCATGATCATTTAGCCTTTATACTAGTGCTTAACAAGTACTAGGGACGGAGATTATTATAAGTAAACATGAACAACAATAATAATCAAAACATCTCTTTATTGATATGAAATAAATGATAACAATTACAACGTTTATTAAACGTGCCTAGGGCACCACTACCAACAGACGGGCCGTCTTGTACTGAAAACCTTCCTTATTCACAGGGAGTCCACTTACAGAGTTTGATTACAACTCTAACAGTAAAGATCCTTATCTAAACAGGGATATCTCTTCTACAAGATAACTGGGATACCACTCATCCTTATCTGGAGTCCATCTCCAAGGAATACGAGTCCCACAGTAATACGGGCTCCCTAGCTTCTCTGACAAGTTAGGACTCATTCACCCACGCCTATGAAAACAGGTCCTCATAACATGAGACGGGTAATGAACTTTTTAGCTCCAAACTAGTCAATTGATTTCCTTATTCACATATACCACCCATATTCTTACTCTCACGCCGGAGGGCCTTCGCCGGTGAAGCCCCGGCGTAGTTCACGTTTGTTTATTGTGCGCAGATCCAAACGGGGAAGATCTCATTACTGGATTTATCCGAACCGCTAGACGAAGGGCTGATCCGACACGTTTTTTAGCAGCATCAATTTATTTTATGGGTGTGTATAATAACACCCAAACCGGATATCGTGCAGGAACAAGAGGAAGAAATTGTGAAAACTGGACCCTATGCGCCCACATAGAAAGGCTATAAATGATGTGGTTAGGGGGTGCAAGCACATAAGTTACAAATATTTGTGCAATTTGGTGAATAGATGAGTTCGCTCGCATAGTGCATCCCGGTAAAAAGTATCGAGCAGGAACAAGAGGAAGAAATTGTGAAAACTGGACCCTATGCGGCCACATAGAAAGGCTATAAATGATGTGGTTACGAGGTGCAAGCGCATAAGTTACAAATATTTGTGCAATTTGGTGAACAGATTAGTTCGCTCGCATAGTGCATCCCGGTAATATATATATATATATATATATATATATATATATATTTTATGTTCAGGAATCCTTATGATCTATGGTTTAGAGCTTATTCCTGGGAACATATATAAACAATGTTCCGCCGTCAAACTCATTGTATCACTATATTCTATTATTACAATGCAAGATCATGGCTTGTTAGTGCCCTCTAGACCTTGGTAATTGGTGGAGAAAATCTCCTTCTTATTAAAATTACCCTAGCAAGTGGACTAGTCACCGTTATAGTAACTTACCAAAGTAGGGGTCAAACCACAAGGACTTGATAGATTAACAAATTGTAAACTAAATTAAAACAGAAAAGTAAAAGGCGGGGTTTTGGTTGATTAATTAAGTAAACTAAAATTGCAAAAAAATAAACTAACAAATAAAGATAAGAATTTATCAATGATGACAAGGGATTCACAGAATGGATTCACAAATACTTTCGCTATATGCTATGCTCAGAATAACAAGATCAATCTCATTCTTGGATTCGTTAATAAAAGTAAAAATTGGGACGGTTCGTTCACCGTATTGTAAGTCTACTATTCCTATCAAATTATACTTTGCTATCACGTCCATATAATTTTCCAAGAATTCATGAAGAACTTAATAACACATGAACCTAGATTCTTTCGATTTCAATCACGATTTCAATTGAATCTAATTATCAAAATAGTGGTCAACGTATCAATGCCCGAATCACCGCAACAATAAATACCCAGAAATTCTAAAGCCAATTTATTTCTTAACATATAATTGAAACTAAAGAATTAATCATGAAAAATATTTTTATGAACAAGAATAAGATTGAATGGGAGAATTAAATCTACAGCATAGAGATCTAGTATTTGTTACTACCAATCCATAAATCTAAGAACTTAGCTATTCATAATCAAACTCATAGTCACATGATTAATAAAACAATTCATAAATCTGAAATTACACTTTGAAGAGAAGAAACCTTTAATCTTGTTACAATCCTTGAAAACTGATAAATGACAATTTTATAGTCATTTATAGTATTTAATCTAGTCATTTTATCTTAATCTTAGATATTTTTAATCATATTTTAGTTTGATTTATTTTATTACACATGATATAATGCACCTGGTAGTGTTTATTGTTTTAGACAGGGAATTGTAGACACCCCGATCTCGCACCCCCTAAAACCTACCCTTAATCGGTCTAAAATGCAACAATCTATCTAAACCCCCATATTTGACCGTACGGACTACCGTACGCCTTATCGGTGCATCGGATGCAAAAATCGAGCCCGGATTCATGATCAGGGCTCAAAACCGAGTAAAAAGGTCTATCCTCGAAATTTCGCGTGCCGGGACCCCTCGCCGGGTCCCGCACTGCTTTAAAAGCCTTTTATTCGTCATCTAATATATTTACAATATTATATATGTTTTTCCTTTTCTTCTAAAATTTTGTAGGTACACCGGCTCGACTAGAAAAATCTACCGAGCAACTTTCCTGTTGAGCCCGCGGACAACCGGGACACCGGAGCGCGCACAACAGAGCACTTGCAGAGCTGGAGTAAACGTGCGCAAGACATGCCTGGACCAGCCACAAGGTGCTGTGAATACGTGAGGTTGAAATCGAGATTCGCCACATTGTTTTATTTGTTGTTAAAACATTGAGAAAACCATTTATGAGAATTAATAGGGTTCGGGGGTCAAATTACAATAAGAGAAGAATATTCATGTTATCACTCCTATTGTTCGACGGATCGGTATTTCTATCATGATCAATGTGTGTGTGTGTGTGTGTGTGATTGAGACCGGATCCGAAGATTGCCTACATTCTTCTCATCATAAGAAGCTCAGGTCGGTGTAGTTCATTGATGAATTAGAATGGGGAGAGATGAAGCGGGATCATGCATATAGAGGGGGAAGATTAGGGTTAGAAGTAGTTCCTAGATCGTATTAGGGTTTGATGAAACCCTAGGATCATCATTGGCTATGTCATGTGTACATAAATAGGGATTACATTCCTAGATCTAGCATATTATGGATGTATAGGATTTAGATCTAGCATAATAACAAGAACATCATGAATACATATGAATGAACACATAAACATGAAGATCACTACCCTAGTTATAGAGCATATTATGGATCTAAACTAAGAACATGAAGAACGCATGAAGAACATATGAATATAGATGTATAGACATAATGAAACATGCATAATTTAAGTAATATATGACCTAGATCTAATGCGGGTTTCATGGAAACCCTAGATCATCATCGGTCAAGAACACGAACGATGAACAAAACCCTAGATCTAGCAATATATGAATGAATATAATAGATCTAAACAGTTATGTAATAAGAACGCGTTACCAAACCGATTAAAGAGGCATTGAAGGTTGAATCTTCACTCCTTTGGTTGATGGTGGTGATGAATCTCTTTGATGATCATAGCAAGATCAAAGAGAGGGTTTGAGAGGGTTTTGAGAGGGAGAGAGAGAGGCTGGGAAGAGCTTCTGAGAGGGTTTTCCCGTGTTTGAGGTGTCCCCAATAGGCTGAGAGGAGGGGACTATTTATAGGAAAAATCCTTGAATTTGGACAAGTGGCCACACGACCGAGAAGTGGCCGCACGGCCGGGAAGTGGCTGCACGGCTTGATCCTCCAGAATTTGTGATTAGAACAATCTCAACGAATCCTTATCAGTTTGTTCACGGGATTTGTCCATTATCCTGATGGATTTCGACTTATAACTGATTTCGTCTATCAGAGAGTCTGAGAGTCTGTCGGATAGGTCCCTGTCAGGTTATAATTTCCTAAAAGGTCCTTAGAGATATCTAAAGGTCTAGGAAGTCCTAAATCTTCAGATCGGGTACTAACAGTAGCCCCTCGGCGACGCTTCTTGCAAAGCATGGAGGGTCGTCGATTAAGAAAGGAATCGATCTGAAACAAGTGTTCAAAATCGGGGGAGAGAAGTGAACGGTGACCAGGTTGGTCGAACGGCTGAACCTAAGTCAGGCTACCTACGTATCCAAATGCAATCAAGCTGGTCGTAGTTCAGAAACTGGGAGGAAAAAGTGATAGATCATTTTTCGCAGGGAATAGACAGACATTCGTAAAGCAATAAAGTCGTGTGGACCTTGCTGGGGAAAAGGAAAAGAAACGAAACATCAGACTCCGGCTGGGGATAACAATCCTACGGACACTACCCTTTATGAAGACCGAATCATCGTGAGTAATAAAGTCGTTGCAGATAGACTCTATTAGGGAAAATAATAAAGGCCATACGCACGGTACGATAAGAAGCTTCAAGAATTGACAACAGATTTAGGAATGGATTCTAACTTCCTATAGAGCGCACATAATTGCATAATTTCTCGATAAACTATGGTGCCAAGCGAGGAATGATCCTCAAGCTCGCGGAGTTCTTTGATAAACTACGGTGCCAAGCGAGGAATGATCCTCAAGCTCACAGAATTTTTTGATAAACTACGGTGCCAAGCGAGGAATGATCTTCAAGCTCGAAGAATTTTAGCAAACTACGGTGCCAAGCGAGGAATGATCCTCAAGATCGTAGAATTTTAGCAATATACGGTGCCAAGCGAGGAAGGATCCTCAAGCTCGTAGAACTTTAGCAAACTACGGTGCCAAGCGAGGAATGATCCTCAAGCTCGTAGAACTTTAGCAAACTACGGTGCCAAGCGAGGAATGATCCTCAAGCTCGTAGAATTTTTGGAATTTACTGAAGACTTCCGGACCCAATTGATTTGTTTTAGTAATTTACTGAAGTCTTCCAGACCCAATTGATTAATTTTGAAAATTTACTTAAGTCTTCCGGACCCAATTGATTAATTTTGGAAATTTACTAAAGTCTTCCAGACCTTATTGATTAATTTTGGAAATTTACTGAAGTCTTCCGGACCCAATTGATTAATTTTGGAAATTTACTGAAGTCTTTCGGACCCAATTGATTAATTTTGGAAATTTACTGAAGTCTTCCGAACCCAATTGATTAATTTTGGAAATTTACTGAAGACTTCCGGACCCAATTGGAATTTGTTTTGGTGTAAGATACCTTTTGTATAGGTTTTAAGCATTGAGTATTGTTGTTTTAGAGGAGTTTCGATTGAAATTACATATAGTCTAGGGTTTGAGCGTTGATTGTTTGATGTTAGAGATGTCTTTAGATGTGAATTTCCCAATGTTTGAGACTTAAATGAATTTAGTTGTATTTCACCCATAGTTTGGGGTTTAAGTGAATCTTATGTAGATTGCAAAGAGTTTTAATTTGTAGATTACCCAAGGTTTGGGGTTTATTTGCCTTTTACTTTGATTGTAAAGATTTTAATTGTGAATTACCCAAGATATGGGGTTTAAGTTAATTCTTGTTGATTTGTAAGAGTTGTAATTGTGAATTACCCAAGTTCGGGATTTAAGCATTTGACGTTAGAGGACTTTGAATGTAAAATTACTTCGAATGAGAAGGTTTAATTGTTAATTACTTCGAATGAGAAGGTTTGATTGCAATTTACCCAAAGTTACGGGGTTTGGTTGTTAACTACCCAAGGTATGGGGTTCGAGGGAATTAAATGTAGAATACAAGGGACTTAGTTGTAAGTTGCTTTAAGTGAGTGATTTGACTGTAATTTACTTTGAATGAAGGGTTTGATTATTAATTACTTCGAATGAGAAGGTTTGATTGTTAATCACTTCGAACGAGAAGGTTTAATTACTTTGAATGAGAAGGTTTGATTGTTAATTAATTCGAACGAGAAGGTTTAATTACTTCGAATTGAGAAGTTTTGATCGTTAATTACTTCGAATTGAGAAGGTTTGATTGTGAGTTACCCAAATTTAAGGGGTTTAGTTAATTGATTTTGTACTTAGGGTTTAATGACCTTAAATTGGGGTTTTCATGAAACTTGCAGATTTTGACCCAAGTTGATTGATTTATCTGTGGTATGTATAATGTATTGATTTTGGTGGTTTTGTTAAAAAACACAATTTTTTTGTGTTAAGTAATTTGTGGTCCGAAAATGTTGTAATCTTTGACCGATCTTTGACTTGATTGACTTTGTTAGAAGTGCCTTTTGTGTTGTTTGACTTTTGTTAGAGTATAGGGATGTAATGTACATTGTTTCGTTGAGAAAGCTTATGAAATTATATTTTTGTCTGTTAATTATTGAAATGTTTTGGACTTGTTTGGAGTTGACTTGTCTTGTCCTAGGTAGACTAGGATTTTGATTGTGAGATATTTATAGTATACATTAAGATTCTTTGGGATTCTCCTAGAGTAAAAAATATAGCAGTTCATATATGAGCATGCACCATGAAGTAAATTGCTAGATTGATTGTATACCTTTGCTGTGTATACCTGTCTGTGATTGCAGGTTCCATTGCCGTCCTTGAAGTTGAGGGGATCGTGTAGCATTGTGCATAGCTTGTGGGAGAGGATCCCAGAGACTGTAGAGAGCAAGGTGCGGGCCACCGTCTTAGGAGCATTCTTCGAGAGCTTGTCTGGCCAGGGAGAGTTGACCAAGAGTACCGATCTGTTCATGGCACTGTGGGAGCCTTTGTGGGATCCCACCCATACATTCCACTTTGGTTGGGGAGAGGTTATAGCGGATCCTCCGGACTTTGCGGCTCTTATCGGGTTGCGGTTCACAGGTAGCCCTAGTGCGGAGTGACGATACCTTGCTTGCTCGAGATGGTGAGGATAGGTTTCAGAGCTCGATTGGGTTTGACTGCCCCGACATTAGGAGTAGTTCGCTTGGGGAAAGTATGAGGAGATGTTGGTGGCTCTTGAGGCTGGAGGCGGTGATGTAGAGGTAACTTCTCATCTTTGCTAATGCCGGTACTACGGCGACGATTCCACTGTTAAGATGTCCAATGGATTTGGATGTAGTGAGCAGACTTGCTTGACGGGTTTGACGGAGTTGTACCGTTCTTTAGATTGGAGTTGTCGGTCTCAGTTGGAGTCAGTCGACTGCTCATACTTTGCCTTGGAGGTATGAACCGTTCTTTATCTGTTTTTGGTTTCAGTCTCTTCTTGTTGATTACCTTGTGTTTGCGCGTGAGGTTTTCCCTTCGAGGCACGTTTCCGTCCTTCGATTTACCTTTTTGTTATTTGAGAGTCGCCACCATATTATTGTCGGAACACGGACCGAGATGTCTGGATTCGGGGGTTAAGTTATGAATTGGGAAGGTCAAGGAGCACCCAATTCACCCAATCTAGGATTGGTCTTGCTAAGAAATGTAACGACCCCAAAACCCGTCCCTTTTTATTTTATATTTTTGGGGATTTTAATTTGACATTATATGTGCATTTTATGTGTTGCATCATATTTTATGATTTGCACATCTTACTTGATTATTTGTGTTATTTACTTAGTTAGTAATAATAATGATTAAGGAAGTTAATTGATTAAGTTGAAACTTTAGGGTCCTTGTTGAAAATATAAGTTTAGGGGCTTAAGTGTTAAAAATGAAAGTCGAGTGATTAAAGTTGGAAAATTGGGATAAAAAACCTTTATAACTTATGCATATCTCTTCTCCCTCTTTCTCTGTGTTAATTTCTCTCAGCAAACTCTCTCGTTCTTTCCCTAGGGTTAAAAGAAAAGGTAAGTTCAACCTATTTCGATTTAATTATTTTTATTTACTTATCCGTTTTAAAATCTAATTATATATAAATGATCAGGGCGTTGAATAGGTCATTTCTACCCGAACAAAACTTATTTCAACGATACTTTTTCCGGAAATAGGTAAGTTACTAATTCCCCTTTAAATATTAAAATGGTCATATATGTTATACTTGATACTTGTACTTGTTAATTTTGTGATTTGAATGATATTTGTGATACTTGTAATTTTGGAACAAAGTGAGTATTTGGTATGGTTGGGTTTAATGGGTTGAAAGGTTGAGTTGTGTAGCCAAGTTGTGTTACAAACGTTTAGTAATGTAAGTACTATACTTTTAGGACGGTGAAACGAAAGGAGTAAAATTAGCAAGTTTTGGGCCTGGCGGGTGTGTTGGGCGGCCACCCAAATAGGGCGTGCGGCCGCACACTTATCTGGAAGGTTTTTGTCTTGGGGCAGAGTGCTTTGGGCAGCCGCACAGGCTGGTGTGGGCGACCGCCCAAGGTTGCTGGAAAAGTAAAGTGTTCCAATCCAAGTGATTTAGAGTTCAATCTTGGTCTAGGTCTTAGGTGATATCCTAGAGTACCTAGAGGGTTGTTGTGGAATACCCTAGTGTTTGAAATTGGTTCCTTTGTGAACATATGTGTTGTGGAATTTGACTAAATGTTGATTGGTTATTGTTGAACATCTTTTGGTATGTGTTGGATTGGTTCATCTTTGTGATGTGTTTGGCTTGATTTCCTACTTTGGAATCATTGCCCCTAGTTATTGTTTAAGAAAGTATTCATTAATATGCTCGTTTGAAAGTCCAGCTGGTACTTGTTGTAAAGTCGGGCAGTGGTAGGGATTATAATGGCACACGAGCCAAGTTCATTGTAAGGCTTCTACCATTGGTTTCCCATTTTTAACCCCCTTCCTTGGGCCACGGATTGGGTATGGGCTAGCTCTCCCTTGAGTGAGTTTAGTCGCCGTTTGGGTTATGACTTTGTGTCATTTTCCCACTCTTGTTGTTGTTGTTGTTGTTTGGTTCATGAACCAGTTTCAGCCCTTTGGTGCTGCTCAGCTGATACCTCTCAGATGGTTATATGTTTGATTCGAGAACCTTGGCTCAGTATCCACGTATGAGTGTTTATTTCCGCCTTATGTGTGGTATGATGAGTTGGTCGTTATTTCCAACCGGTATGGGACGCTTGGCGATAGGGAGCCTCTCATGTTATGTGCTATGTGGATGTTTATTGACATTGTTCAATTCCGAGTATCATTTCAGCATGTAACGTAGTTGCATTTTAGTAGCTTATTGAGATTCATTCTCACCCTTATTTGTTTACTATTTTAGATAAAGGAGAGCCCAGGGGATAGGTCACTGCACAAGGGAGGACGTCAAGGTGGTGATTTTGGGTAAGGCATTTTGGGATATGTGTTATGTAAAGGCTACATTATGGAAATGTATAACCTTTTGGGTAGTGTACCCGTGACTTCATCTTTGTATCACCTATGTTTGGAACATGTTGGTGAGTTGTAAATTTGTAAGTAAAGTGTGTAAGCCTTATGGCTAAGTACTTTGGATTGTGAAAGTTTGTTTGTGTGGAATTGAATTCAAGTTTCAAGTAAATGTGTTTGGTTATATGAAACTTTTATGAAAGTACATTTCGAAAAATTTTCCTAAAATGTTTTATGACGTCTTTCGATCGTGTCCCGAGCGTGGGGCCAAGTAGGACCACGGGTACGGGGAGCGACAGTTGGTATCAGAGCTAGGTTGTAGATTGTCTAGAATGACTAAGTAACCTAGGAGGGTAGTTATGTATAGAGTGAGTAACGTTGAGTGTCTTATGCAGGTACTTATTAAAAATGGGTGAAACTGAAGGAGATCAGGCTGGTTCTTCAGGGCAAGGGGATGCTAGAGAAGAGGCCCGAATCATGTTTCAAGGGATGTTCGAGGCAGCAATGAAAACTTTAAATGATCAAAGGCAAGGAGGAGAACAAGTACCTCCAAGATATGGGTTAGAACAGTTCCTGAAGATGAAACCAATGGGTTATGAAGGAGAACCAGAGGTAATAAAGGTAGAGAGGTGGATTGAATCGATGGAGAAAATATTTGATGTCTTGAGATGTACAGATGAAGAACAAGTCAGGTTTGCTACCTATAAACTGAGTGGAGCTGCTGAGCACTGGTGGAGAACTTTAAAAGCAAATTGGGATGAGAATCATGTAACCTATACTTGGGAAAATTTTCTGAAGAAATTCAAGGAACATTTCATTCCTCGGGTAGATCAAGACAAGAAGGAAATGGAGTTTCTTAACTTGGAGCAGAATACTATGTCTGTGGCTCAGTATACATCCAAATTCACAGAGTTATCCAGGTACTGTACTCACTTGGTGGCAACTGAGGAAAGGAAGGCAACTAGATTTGTAAAGGGTTTGAAAACTGTGATTCGAAGTCAACTAGTATCCCACAAGTTGCAAGATTTTCAATATGCTGTTGATAGAGCATATCAGGTGGAGCATGATATAGAAGAGCACAAGAGGAAAATTGAATTAGCAGGTACAGGAAGGCAAGGAAGACCTCAACCACAGCGTGGTGATAGTCGAGGAGGTCAGGGAACACCATCACAATTTAGAGGGCAACCACAAGGACAACCAATTGCCAGGAATCAAGGTAGAAGAATATGTAATTACTGTCAGAAGGAAGGGCACACTGAAGAGCGATGTTGGAAGAAGCAAGGAAAGTGTTTGAATTGTGGTCATCTTAGTCATTTTCAGAAGGATTGTCCAAGATCAAGGATTGTACCATATGGGAGTGGAGCAGGATCGTCTCAGGGTCAGAAAAGGGATGCCTCAGGGAAGCCTAAGGTGCAAGGTCGTGTTTTTGCTATCAATCAACAACGGGCTTCAAATTCTTCTAACGTGATAGGAGGTATAATTTATGTGTCTAGTTTCAGGGCACGAGCACTATAGACCTTGGCTCTTCGCATTCTTATGTGTCTGTGCATTTTACTTCTCGATTGCATGTTTCTTCTGAATCTGTACCTTATGTGTTAGAAGTGTCTACTATAATAGGGGAGTGTTTGGTGACTAATAAGGTGTTACATGGCTGTGATGTGCATATTTGGGAGCATGTTTTATTTGCTGATTTAGTTGTTTTGCCATTACAAGATTTTGATATTATCTTGGGAATGGATTGGTTGAGTAAATACCATGCTTCAGTTGATTGTTATAAAAAGGTGGTTACATTTTCTATTCCTGATGTGCCTGAATTTACTTTTGAGGCTGTTTCTTTGGGTAAGGGAATTCGTATTATTTTTTATGTAAAAGCTAGAAAGTTGTTGCATCGTGGTTGTACGGGGTACTTGGCTAGTGTTCTTGATATTACTAAAAAGTTGCCTGAAGTAGAGGATGTGCATATTCTGAAAGAGTTTCCTGATGTGTTCTCTACTGAGTATTCTATGCCTCCTGATAGGGAGATCGAGTTTTGTATTGACTTACTTCCAGGTACTACCCCGATATCTGAATCACCTTACCGAATGGCTCCAGCTAAATTAAAGGAGTTGAAAGTTCAATTGCAAGAATTGCTTGATAGGGGTTTCATTTGACCCAGTGTATCACCGTGGGGAGCTCCTGTGTTGTTTGTAAAGAAGAAAGATGGGTCCTTGAGACTATGCATCGACTATAGAAAACTGAATCAGGTGACTGTAAAGAACAAATATCCTTTGCCTCACATTGATGATTTATTTGATCAACTCCAAGGGTCAGTTGTCTTTTCGAAGCTTGATTTGAGGAGTGGGTATCATCAGTTAAAGATTCACCTAGAAGACATTCCTAAGACTGCTTTCCGTAGTAGGTATGGTCATTATGAGTTTCTTGTTATGCCTTTCGGGTTAACAAACGCTCCAGCTGTTTTTATGGATATGATGAATCGAGTTTCTTGTGACTATCTTGTGAGGACCGAAGAACAGAAGGCTATGAGATTCATCCGGGGTTTGAAGACTTCTATCCGTACTCAGCTTATATCCTAGAGGATTGTGACATTTCAGGATGCGGTAGACCGTGCCTATCTTATAGAGCAAGATATTGGGGAACATAAGAGGAAGACCGAGGTAGCTAACCCTAGTAAGCAAGGAGCGCAAAGCAAGTCACAACCAAGGATTGATAACCGAGGTAACTTTGGGGGACAATCTCAGTCCCGAGGGCAACCAATCCCAAGGAACCCGGGTACCACTTCCGGGAACCAAGGGAACTAAAATAGGAGACTTTGTTCCTATTGCCAAAAGGAGGGTCATTCCGAGGACCGGTGTTGGAAAAAATAGGGAAGGTGTACCAATTGTGGCTAAATGGGGCATTATGTGAGGGATTGTCCGAGGAATAGAGGTCAACCGTCTGGGGTAGGAGCTGGTGCTCCACAGGGTCAGAAAAGAGATGCTGCGGGGAAGCCCAAGGTCCAAGGAAGGGTATTTGCTATGAATCAACAACAAGCTACCGATGATCCTTCTGTTATTGGAGGTATTGTTTCTGTGTTTAATGTGAGCGCCCGTGCGTTAGTAGATCCAGGATCATCGCATTCTTACATATCTGTGCAATTTGCTTCCTTGCTAAATGCTGCATTTGAGTCTTTACCTTATGTGCTAGAAGTGTCGACCCCTATAGGAGAATGTTTGGTGACTGATAAGGTGTTTCGTGCGTGTGATGTGCTTATATGTGGTCGTGTCTTATGTGCGGACTTGGTAGTCCTTCCTATTCAAGACTTTGATGTTATTTTGGGTATGGATTGGTTGAGCAAGTTTCATGCTTCGGTTGATTGTCGTAGGAAAGTTGTTACTTTTTCCATCCCTGATGTGCCTAAGTTTACTTTTGAGGCTATGCCTTTTGGTAGAAATTTTCGTATCATTTCTTATGTGAAAGCGAGAAAATTATTGCACCGTGGTTGTGAGGGGTATTTGGCTAGTGTTCTTGATACTAGGAAAGAATCCCCTAGTTTGGAAGGTGTTCGGGTAGTTAGGGAATTTCCCGATGTTTTCTCTTCTGAGTATGATATGCCTCCTGATCGTGAGATAGAATTTTGCATAGATCTTTTGCCGGGTACGGCTCTGATTTCAAAGGCACCGTATAGGTTGGCTCCCGCGGAGTTGAAGGAGCTAAAGGTGAAGTTGCAAGAGTTGCTTGATCGAGGGTTTATCCGCCCTAGTATTTCCCCGTGGGGAGCACCGGTTTTGTTTGTGCGGAAGAAAGATGGTTCGTTGAGATTGTGTATTGACTACCGAAAGTTGAATCAGGTTACAGTGAAAAACAAGTATCCTCTACCTCACATTGATGATTTGTTTGATCAGCTTCAAGGGTCCGTTGTGTTTTCTAAACTTGATTTGAGGAGTGGGTACCATCAGTTGAAGATTCGATCGGAGGATATTCCGAAGACTACCTTTCGCACCCGTTACGGTCATTATGAATTCTTGGTTATGCCGTTTGGGTTGACTAACGCACCGGTCGTGTTTATGGATTTGATGAACCGGGTTTTCCATCCTTATCTTGATTCGTTCGTGGTGGTCTTTATTGATGATATACTCGTCTACTCTAAATCCCGAGAGGAGCACGAGCAGCACTTGAGGACAGTCTTATCGATTCTTGCGAGGGAGCAGTTGTTTGCAAAGTTTAGTAAATGCGAATTTTGGCTCGAGAAGGTTTCTTTTCTGGGTCATGTTATTTCGAAAGACGGGATTTCTGTGGATCCTTCAAAGATTGAAGCTATAGTGGATTGGAAGAGACCCGAGTCAGTGACCGAGATTCGTAGCTTTCTGGGTTTAGCCGGGTATTACCGAAGGTTTATAGAAGGGTTTTCAAGGATTGCTACTCCGATGACTCAGTTGACCCGGAAGAATGTCCCGTTTGAGTGGACCGAGAAATGTGACAAGAGTTTCGAGGAATTGAAGAAGAGGTTGACTACTGCTCCGATCTTGACCTTGCCTAATGGGAATGATGATTTAGTAATTTACAGTGATGCTTCGAAAGAAGGTTTGGGTTGTGTTTTGATGCAGAATGGGAAAGTGATTGCGTATGCTTCGAGGAAGTTGAGCCCGAGTGAACAAAATTATCCTATTCATGATATGGAGTTGGCTGCGATAGTCTTTGCGTTGCACAAATGGAAGCACTATGTCGCGACCGCGAGCTGGACGTCGACTCTAAAACCAAAACGGTGAAATACCGAAGTTAAAAATTTCATTTAATACCAAAAAGGTGATGATCCAAAGTTTTACAAAACCGAGTTTGATAAAATCAATTACAACCATCATAAACTTCCACAAGTTTATGCCCAACAAAATACAAATGTACAAAATCCTAATGACGTCAATGTTTGGTACACATATCCCCAAAAGGTTACACATTGATATAATGTAAACCAACCTATACAACTTTCCCCAAAAGAACGGATCCACACTCGACGTCCTCTTTCTCGTGATCTGCGAGACTAATCCTTAGCACCTGGGGGGGGGGGGTTAAGGAAAAACAAGATAAAAGAAAGGAGGTGAGATAAATCTCAATAAGTTACTAATGCAACTACATGACGTGCTATGATGCAATAAGCAATAAACAATAATAATTATCACATAGCACATAGCAATTATCATATATCAGATAGCAGCGGAAATAAACACATAACAAAGGATATAGCCAAGGTTTTCCAAACCGGAACATCCAAATAAAGGATCGCTGCGCAGCTTCGATAATCAACCAATCATCATCTTCATAATAGCATGAAAGCCAAAGAGAAAACCCCGGTACCGGAACCAATAACCAATAAAAGTGTCACAAAGGACAAGGACCATGACACAAAGTCATGCCCGCTAGCCAGATACATTCACAAAGGAACGCTGACTTATCCTTTCCAAGGCCAATCTGGAGAAGGGGTAAAGAAGGGGGCAAAACAATGGTCAGCATTATAATGGACTTGGCTTTGCCATTATAATCCTTCCCATCGCCCGATGCAACAAATATGCCAGCTGGGCTTCTAATTAAATGCTAAGTAATAAAAGTTTAGCATGAATGAACAACTTAAGGTTCCAAAGTAGGGAACCAATCCAAGTAAATTACCACAAAGGTAAACCATACCAAGAAGTCACCAAGAAAGTGAAATAAACCAACAATACACAATAAAGGTGCTCTAAAATCCCAATTATCAATTAATGAATCTCAAACACAAACTTGATCACAAAGGACCCAATTCTATCACTAGAGGGTGCTATAATGTTCACTAAGGTCGACTAGGAGGACACCAAAGGCCTAGACCAAAACGCATTCTTCAACTACAAAATGTTAACAATTGTAAACTCCCAGAGGACTGTGCGGCCGCCCAAAAGGGCATGTGCGGTCGCCCAAAATCCTTCAAACCAAGAAAAAAACCTTTCAGAAAGATGCGCGGCCGCCCAGGAAGTTTTGTGCGGTCGCACAATGCTCTGGATTCCCAGAAATCGGGAAGAACAACATGGGTTCTTCCATTTTCAAACCCAAAACACAATCAACCCAAAATCCAACCTTCCAACTCATATACTAACGTGCCAAAACAACTTATAAGTCTAAAAAGACTCCTAAAACAACATTTAACAACCAAAATCAAGAATCAAACCTAACATTCAAGATTTCACCATTTTTGATCAAAAACCCAAATAAATTCCAAACAAATTCAAAACTCATCCAAACCTCAAATGTAACACATCAAACAATATCTAAACATGATATGAACATTTTAGCATTAAAATGGGGGAAAAGCAACTTACTTGCAAATTCTCAAAGTTGATGGATTTCGATTCTTTTTGATTCTACGCGACCCTAACGACGATCTAAACAATGTTCAAGTTTTAAGAAATGAATAATAATGAGAGGAAGAAGGAGTAAATGAAGAGAGAAGATAGGGAAGAAAACTTACCACTTTTGGAGGAGAGAGGGAGAGAGATGGCTGGGAAGATGGGAGAGTGAGGGAGAAGGTGAGGGAGGTGAGGGGGAAATAGGGGAATTGTTCAAAAACTTGCACTTAGGCCCCCTCTCTCACACTACACACAATAATACACTCCCTACTAACAATTAAGACTCAACACTTCTACACTAGCCCAAATGACCCAATTAAAATGCTAGGCAATGATTATAACACATAAATTGCACATATAATTATTTAAATAAATAATAATTTAAATAAATATATAAGCAAATAATTAAATAAAAATCATTTAATTACTACTAAAATAGAGCCTATATTTCGGGTCGTGACATTCACTCCCCCTTAAAGAAAATTCGACCCGAATTTTAACGAGACTCTCCTTAAACAAAAAGCCACGGAAATTTCCTCTCGATCTCATCTCGGAGCTCCCACGTCGACTCCTCGATGTTATGATTCCTCCACAGAACTCAAACCAACGCGATGTTCTTGCTCCTCAACTCTTGGACTTTGGAATCTAGGATCCGAACCGGTCGTTCCTCATAAGACATATCAGGCTCAATATCCTCCGGTATCCTTGGTAACACGTGAGACGGATCGTAAACATACTTCCGAAGCATAGAAACGTGAAAAACGTTGTGCAACCGGTCCAAAGATGACGGTAACGCGAGTCGATACGCAAGAAGTCCAACCTTTCCCAAAATCTCAAACGGACCAATAAACCTCGGAGCCAACTTGCCCTTCTTCCCAAACCTACGAATACCCACCTTTGGAGATACTTTCAAGAATACCAAATCACCGGTCTGAAAACTAAGATCTCGCCTTCGGTTATCTGCGTAGCTCTTATGTCGACTCTGGGCTGTCTTCAATCTATCCCGGATAACTCTAACTTTCTCAACCGAATCCCGAAGCAAATCAATACCCAAAACTTTCCCTTCACCGACCTCATCCCAACAAATAGGCGATCTACACTTCCTTCCATACAAGGCCTCAAACGGTGCCATCTCGATACTAGCCTGATAACTGTTGTTGTAAGAGAACTCCACTAACGGTAGGTGCGAATCCCAAGAATCAGAAAAGTCTATCGAACACGCTCGCAACATATCCTCCAAAATCTGAATAGTCCTCTCGGATTGACCATCGGTCTGAGGATGAAAAGCCGTACTAAATCGCAAATCTGTACCCAAAGTTTCCTGAAACGCCTTCCAGAATCTAGAAGTAAACCTCGGGTCTCGATCTGACACAATGCTAATCGGAACTCCATGCAATCTAACAATCTCGTCGACATAAAGGGTCGCAAGCTTCTCCATCGAATACCTGATGTCAATAGGCAAGAAATGGGCACTCTTGGTCAATCTATCCACTATTACCCAAACACTGTCATACTTCCTACGGGTACGAGGCAGTCCCGTAACGAAATCCATAGTCACATGCTCCCATTTCCACTCGGGAATCTCTAACGGCTGAAGTAATCCCGCGGGTCTCTGATGCTCGGCTTTGACCTGCTGACACGTTAAACACTTTGAAACATACTCGGCTATTTCCCTTTTCATATTAATCCACCAAAATTGTTGCTTCAAATCCTGATACATCTTCGTACTACCCGGATGAATAGTATACCTCGATTTGTGACCCTCGTCTAAAACTTGCCTCTTTAATCCACCAATATCCGGAACACACAAACGACCACGGAAAGACAACACTCCACTCGAGCTAATAGAAAAATCCTCGAAGTTCTTTTCCTTCAATTTACTCATTATCTTCACCAACTCGGGATCTTCTTTCTGAGCTTCCTTTATCCTCTGAATTAGGGTCGGAGATACCCTAATGTTCGCAAAAATAGCCCCATGTCTCGATTCACGAGGAGACCAATCTCGAACATCCTCAAGCATTTTCCATTCACGGACCATCATCGAAGCCACATAAGACTTTCTACTAATCGCATCGGCTACCACATTCGCCTTCCCCGGATGATAAGAAATCGTACAATCATAATCCTTCAATAATTCCATCCATCGGCGCTGTCGGTTGTTCAACTCTTTCTAGGAGAAAAGGTACTTCAAACTCTTGTGATCGGTAAAAATCTCAAAGCTCGCTCCATAAAGGTAGTGCTTCCACTTGTGCAACGCAAATACTATCGCCGCCAACTCCATATCATGAGTCGGGTAATTCTGCTCACTCGGGGTCAACTTCCTCGAAGCATACGCAATTACTTTCCCGTTCTGCATCAACACACAACCCAAACCCTCTTTAGAAGCATCACTATAAATCACCAGGCCATCGCTCCCATTAGGCAAAGTCAAGATCGGTGCGGTAGTCAACCTCTTCTTCAATTCCTCGAAACTCTTGTCACATTTCTCGGTCCACACAAACGGAACATTCTTTTGGGTCAACTGAGTCATCGGAGTAGCAATCCTCGAAAACCCCTCAATAAATCTTCGGTAATACCCGGCTAAACCAAGAAAACTACGAACCTCGGTCACTGACTCGGGTCTCTTCCAATCCACTATAGCTTCAATCTTTGAAGGATCCACCGAAATACCGTCTTTCGAAATAACATGACCCAGAAACGAAACCTTGTCAAGCCAAAATTCGCATTTGCTAAACTTCGCAAATAATTTCTCCCTCGCAAGAACGGATAAAACTGTCCTCAAATGCTGTTCGTGCTCCTCTCGAGATTTCGAATAAACAAGAATGTCGTCGATGAAAACCACCACAAACGAATCAAGATAAGGATGGAAAATCCGGTTCATCAAATCCATAAATACGGCCGGCGCGTTAGTCAACCCAAACGGCATAACCAAGAACTCATAATGACCATACCGAGCGCGAAAAGCAGTCTTCGGAATATCCTCCGATCGAACCTTCAACTGATGGTACCCACTCCTCAAATAAAGTTTAGAGAAAACCACGGACCCTTGAAGCTGATCAAACAAATCATCAATATGGGGTAGAGGATACTTGTTCTTCACCGTGACCTGATTCAACTTCCGGAAATCTATACACAATCTCAAGGAACCATCTTTCTTCCGCACAAATAAAACCGGTGCTCCCCACGGGGAAACACTAGGGCGGATAAACCCTCGATCAAGCAACTCTTGCAACTGAACCTTCAACTCAGCGGGAGCTAACCTATAAGGCGCTTTCGAAATCGGAGCCGTACCCGGCAAAAGGTCTATACAAAACTCAATCTCACGATCGGGAGGCATATCATACTCGGTAGAGAAAACGTCGGGAAATTCCCGAACTACCCGAACACTATCAAAACTAGGGGATTCTTTCCTAGTATCAAGAACACTAGCCAAATACCCCTCACAACCACTATGCAATAATTTTCTCGCTTTCATAAAAGAAATTAAGCGAACCTTTCTACTCAGAGGACTAGCCTCAAACACAAACTTAGGCACATCGGGAATAGAAAAAGTAACAGTTTTCTTTCGGCAATCAACGGAAGCATGAAACTTGCTCAACCAATCCATACCCAAAATGACATCAAAGTCTTGGATAGGAAGAACTACCAAATCCGCACAAAGGACTCGACTACAAATAACCACATCACAAGCACGAAAGACTCGATCAGAAATCAAGCATTCTCCTACAGGGGTCGACACCTCTAGCACGTACGGTAAAGACTCGAATGCAGCATTTAACATGGAAGCAAATTGCACAGAAATGTATGAATGAGATGATCCTGGATCTACTAACGCTCGTGCGCTCACATTAGACACAGAAACAATACCTCCAATAACGGATGGATCATCGGTAGCTTGTTGTTGATTCATGGCAAAAACCTTCCCTTGAATTTTGGGCTTTCCCATAGCGTCCCTTTTCTGACCTTGATTCATACCAACTCCTGACCCGGATGCTTGACCTCGGTACCTCGTGCACTCTCTCGCAAAGTGCCCCATTTCACCACAATTGATACACTTGCCTTGCTTTTTCCAACACCTATCCTCCGCATGGCCTACCTTTTGACAAAAGGTACAAGGCTTCCGATTTTGGCTCCCTTGGTTCCCGGAAGTGGTACCCGGGTTCCTTGGGATCGGTTGCCCTCGGGACTGAGATTGTCCCCCAAAGTTACCTCGATTATCAATCCTTGGTTGTGGCTTGCTCTGCGCTCCTTGCTTACTCGGGTTGGCTACCTCAGTCTTCCTCTTATGCTCCCCAATATCTTGCTCTATTAAGTAGGCTCGGTCCACCGCATCTTGGAATGTCACAATCCGTTGAGCAATAAGTTGAGTACGGATGGAGGTCTTCAATCCCCGAATGAATCTCATAGCCTTTTGTTCCTCGGTCCTCACCAAATAGTCGCAATACCGGGCTAATTCTATGAACTTAGCCGAGTATTGTGCTATAGACAACACACCTTGCTCTAGATTGAGTAGCTCGATCTCCTTTCTGTTTTGATCAACAACCGGAATGAAATGCTCCTTGAATTTGCGCACAAACAACTCCCACGCATACACCGTGTGAGTATCATCCCAAGTAGCTTTGACACCCTTCCACCAATGCTCGGCGGCTCCCACAAGCTTGTAAGCCGCAAACCGGACCTTGTCCTCATCCGAACACCCAAATACATCATAAATCTTCTCCATAGACTCAATCCACAACTCAGCCTTCCTTACATCGGGCTCCCCATTGAATTCAACCGGTTTCAACTTCAGAAATTGCTCCAAACCATAACGGGGTGGTGCTTGCTCTACCCTCGGACCTTGATCATGTATGGCCTTCATGGCCACCTCAAACATGCCTTGAAACATGGCACGGGCTTCTTCCCTTGTATCATTCTGATTCTGTGCTCCACTAGCACCTCCTCTGTTTCTTCTTCCCGACATTGAGAACAATTACCTGCATAAAACATCAATCGTTAATCACTCCACACACTACTACCCACCTAGGTCATACTAATCCACCTAGACTTATACATAGAGCTAATGCCATAGCTCTGATACCAACTGTCGCGACCCCGGACCCCGCGGGCCCGAGACCGCGAGCTGGACGTCGACTCTAAAACCAAAACGGTGAAATACCGAAGTTAAAAATTTCATTTAATACCAAAAAGGTGATGATCCAAAGTTTTACAAAACCGAGTTTGATAAAATCAATTACAACCATCATAAACTTCCACAAGTTTATGCCCAACAAAATACAAATGTACAAAATCCTAATGACGTCAATGTTTGGTACAAATATCCCCAAAAGGTTACACATTGATATAATGTAAACCAACCTATACAACTTTCCCAAAAGAACGGATCCACACTCGACGTCCTCTTTCTCGTGATCAGCGAGACTAATCCTTAGCACCTGGGGGGGGGGTTAAGGAAAAACAAGATAAAAGAAAGGGGGTGAGATAAATCTCAATAAGTTACTAATGCAACTACATGACGTGCTATGATGCAATAAGCAATAAACAATAATAATTATCACATAGCACATAGCAATTATTGTTGGTAGTGGTGCCCTAGGCACGTTTAATAAACGTTGTAATTGTTATCATTTATTTCATATCAATAAAGAGATGTTTTGATTATTATTGTTGTTCATGCTTACTTATAATAATCCCCGTCCCTAGTACTTATTAAGCACTAGTATAAAGGCTAAATGATCATGAGATGATCATGTTAGATTTATGGGTACTTGTTTGGAACAAGGTACTGGACATGACCCGCTGTATGAGATTTATGTCATGGTCTATGTCGAACATATATCTCATATTAGTTATGTCATTTGAATCCTTAGACATGAAGTTATTATAGTCTTCCACTTGATGAACATTGTGTTTGACATATTCAAACGCTACCTTAACACGGTAGTTATAAAGGGTATGATTGGCATAATCGGATTCCCGTTGGGAAGAATAATAAGCTAAATGGATTTGTCCCTCCACGGAGAGATGTCAAGCTTGGGCCTCTCGTAGGAATGATGTTGATGAAATGTTCGGCCGGACTCAAATGAATTGATTGGATCAATATCATTTGGATTATCAACATATTCGGAATCGAGAAAGTATTGAACAAAAACAAGTTGACTGTTTGACCATGACTTGTGTTCAATGACATCGTGGACAAAGGGATTGTGACATATTCTAAAGGAATGCGAACTTGTATCTAGTTATACTATTTGGGTAGGTATGACGGTTTGCTAGAACCTAATCATATCTTATGGGATCATGTTTGAGCCCATTGCCAACTTAGTATAATCCTAGAGGGTCACACACAATAGAACGAATCTTTAATAAGAGGACTATATTGGAATTTAGAGTCAAAGGACCTTGGAGGAATTTTGGAAACATTCTGGGCTGTTTGGTCTACCGAGCGGGCGCTTGGTTCAGACCAGGAGGGCGCCTGAAGTAATTCCAGAAAGACAGGGACCTTCTGGTCATTCAGGCGGGCGCCTGGCCCTTTACAGGCGGGCGCCTGATGCTGCCGACAGGAAAATTCCTAATTCGATTTAGGAAGGTTTTTAGCACAAGATTCCTATTTGGAATAGGTCTTAATTGTGTATAAAAACCCCAATTCGGCCAGACCATATTTACAAGTGATTTTGTGAGTCTCAAAGAGTTTGAGAGAGATATTATTTTGTTCTAAGATATCCTTGATTGAGGAACAAAATAATTCACAAATAAATTCAATATAGTTCTTTTATTATATTGTGAAAGTGTGTTTCATAATATTGGTCTAGCAACCAAGATCAAAGATCCTTTGATATTCGTTCGAAGTGTGGATACCGCTAGAGGGTGAAAATCATCATCTTCAAAGTTCGTGTTCAAGCTTTGTGATCGTGATCAAGTCTTCAAGTTTCTCCACCAAAGACCAAGAGAAAATTCATAGTCATCAAGGGTTAGTTATTCCTCTATTCATCTTGTTGTATTTGATTTAATCATATGAACGGATCCATGGCTTTGGGTTTCTTAAAATTTTAATTGCTAAATTCCGCTGCGCATGTTACTACGAAACCCAACAGTGGTATCAGAGCCCCGTTCATGTTGATTAATTCAATACTTGGATCATGTTGTGTATATAAATTGTTTATGTGCCAAGCATGATATGAATATTGGATTATATGATGTTTATGTGTTTTGTGATTTTATGTGGTTTATTGTTTTTCGAACCTTAATCGCACGATTCAATCGCAATAAAAAATTATGGTGGATTCTGAATTATTTCGATTATTGATTTTTGATTGGATCAAAGTTTTAATAATCGGGGAAAAATAATTTTGAGACAAAATTTTCGAACTTGAAAATTCCATACCATTCTGACCATTCAGGCGCCCGCCCGCGCTGGACCAGGCGCGCGCTCGCTTCAGGCGCCCGCCTGTGCTGGACCAGGCGCGCGCTTGCTAGGCCAGAATGATCTGATTTTGTTCAAAATCTGATTCTGGAATTTTTCGATAAATCCGACAAAACCAGTAACAAGACCACTTCAGACTTGCTGATCTGGAATGGGTTTTGGGTAGTTGGTTTGTGTGTGGATTTTGGGGTTTGATTTTCCTATTTGTTTTAGTCTTGTGATTCCTAGATTGGTTCAAGTTTTGGATGGCTAATCTGCGTTCATCGAGATTGTGTTTCCCAAAATTGATCGCAATCAAAGTTTCAAAGACAAAACGAAGTTAGAATTATGAAGAGTTCATAATTGCTAAAATTGAGAAACAAAGTTCTTGATTCAATGATTGGAGATCCATGTGGAATTGTGAATGCAATTGGCCTACGTTCATCGAGACCATCTATTGCTTAGTTTCGGCCACATGGACTACTTTCTTGGTTTCTTGAATTAGTGCGGGATTGTGGTTGCCAAATGGCTTAGTTCGACCGCACTTCTTGTTGTCTTGATTTGGAGATAATAACCAAAGTTGAAATAGTCTCATCCTCATAATTATAGAGAAACTAATGACACATAAATATTATGCTTGAATTAATGGGATTAATTTAGTGGCTAAACTTGATGTGTAACATGTTTATATTATGTGCTCATAAATGTGTTATATGCTATATGTGATGAACCTTCAAAGAAAGTTTTAAGTCTTTTATTTTCATGCCATGATTAAAACACTTGTTAGTACATGAGTGATTTTAATGTAGATTCGCCCTAGCGAGGTGCATTAAATTTATTTATGTTTGAGCAAGATAGATAATGTGGGCACGCCCTAGCGGGACACATTAACTATGCGTTTAAAATGGTTAGACTTAATTAGGCGTCAAAACAGTTTTGGGCCTAGGCAAAGATGAGGTTTAACATGCTTTTGAAATTGGATTTCTAAAAGAATCTCATAAAAGGAATTAAGAGTCATATGAGATATGATTGACAAGAGTTGTCTACCTAATTAATTTGATTTTGTGTAATCCGCCTTAGCGGACTTGAAATTAAATTAAAGTTGGATCTTAACCCAATTAAATTATATTATACATTGGATGTATAAGAAGGTTATATAATTTAGTGGGAGTATTTTGTTTAAAAAAAAATACATTATTTATCTCTTTAATGAAAATCGGTACTTATTAAATTTTGGAAATTTTGCATATTTGTAGATTATGACTAATAACACTCAATCAATGTCGTTGCGATCGATCCTTGAGAAGGATAAGCTCGAAGAGAATGGTACAAACTTTATGGATTGGATCCGAAGCATAAGAATTGTTCTTAGGCAAGAAGATAAGTTGTACATTCTCGATGGGCCTCTCCCTGCTGAACCACCGCCTACTGCCCCTAGGGTAGAAAGAGACAATTACAAGAAACATCATAATGATTCTAGAGATGTAAGTTGTCTCATGCTTGCTGCTATGTGTTCAAAACTCCAACAAAGTTTGGAACATTTGGAAGCCTATGAGATAGGCGTGGAGTTGAGAACCATGTTTCAAGAGCAAGCTAGGCAAGAGAGGTACAAGACCATTGTTGCATTCACTACTAGTAAAATGAATGAAGGGCAACAAGTGAGTCCTCACTTTCTTAAAATGAAAGGTTATGTAGAGCACCTTGAGAAACTTGGCTATCCAATCCCATTGGAGCTAGCCACGGATCTCATTCTTAATTCATTGCCTAAAAGTTATAATCAGTTTGTGATGAATTATAACATGCATGGAATGGATAAGAATCTCTCTGAGTTGCATGGGATGCTCAAAACTGCAGAGATGAAAATTGTGGAGAAAGGTTCTCCCGTGCTCTTGGTTCATGATGGGAAGAAGGCTAGTGCCAAAGGAAAGGGTAAGGCAAAAGTTGTCAAACCTAAGATAAGCAAGGCAAAGGTTGCCAAGGCTTCTGAGGCAAAACCTGATTCACAAAAGGATGCAATCTGTTTCCATTGTCAAGAAATTGGTCATTGGAAACGTAATTGCAAGGCTTTCTTGGAAGAGCAAAAGAAGAAGAAGAGCAGCAAGGCTGCGTCGACTTCAGGTATCTATATGATAGATATTCTCCTTTCTACCACTGATTCTTGGGTATTGGATACCGGATGTGGTTCTCACATTTGTCTAAATGTGCAGGGACTAAAGAATAGGAGACTGCTTAAAGAAGGTGAAGTAGATCTACGCGTGGGAAATGGAGCAAGAGTTGCTGCATTAGCCGTAGGGACTTATGAAGTCACTTTACCTTCCGGATTAATTCTTGTTTTGAACAATTGTTATTATGTTCCGGATTTAAGCAGAAATATTATTTCAATTTCTTGTTTGGATAATGAAGGTTTTAAGTTTCTTATTGAGAATAAGAAATTTTCTATTTATTTAAATGATGTGCTTTATGGTATTGCTAATTCATTTAATGGCCTTTATGTCTTGGATGTCAAGAATGAAAATAATGTCTATCATGTAAATAAGAAATCTAAACCTAATGATGTAAATCATACTTATATGTGGCATTGCCGTCTTGGTCATATTAATGAGAAGCGTATC
Source organism: Campanula takesimana (assembly GCA_026119855.1). Taxonomy (NCBI): domain Eukaryota; kingdom Viridiplantae; phylum Streptophyta; class Magnoliopsida; order Asterales; family Campanulaceae; genus Campanula; species Campanula takesimana. The sequence goes on from JAOWBW010001040.1 coordinate 47,095, forward strand.
TCAAAACTCCATGGGGACGGACTTTTGGGTTCATGTGACTTAGAGTCATATGATACTTGTGAGTCGTGTCTTCTTGGAAAAATGACTAAGACACCTTTTACCAAGTTGGGTGAAAGGGCAAGCGACTTATTGGGGTTGATACATTCCGATGTATGCGGACCATTAAGTAGCAATGCTAGGGGAGGATTTCAATACTTCATAACCTTCACTGATGATTATAGTAGATTTGGGTATGTTTACCTAATGAAACATAAAAGTGAAGCATTTGAGATATTTAGAATATTTCAAAATGAAGTAGAAAAACAACTTGGCAAAAGCATTAAGGCACTTCGATCAGATCGAGGTGGAGAATACTTAAGTCAAGAATTTGATGATCATCTAAAGAATTGTGGAATAGTTTCACAATTGACTCCACCTGGAACACCACAATGGAATGGTGTGTCCGAGAGGAGAATCGGACTTTGTTAGACATGGTTCGATCAATGATGAGTCAAGTTGATCTTCCAATATCCTTTTGGGGTTACGCCCTAGAAACCGCTGCTTTCACACTAAATCAAGTTCCAACTAAATCGGTTCCAAAGACTCCATATGAGATGTGGAGTGGAAAGAAACCTAGTTTATCTTTCATGAGGATTTGGGGTTGCGAAGTTTATGTCAAGAGACTCATCTCTGACAAACTAGCACACAAATCTGATAAATGTATTTTCGTGGGATATCCTAAGGAAACTAAAGGATATTACTTTTACAACCGAGAGGACAACAAAGTGTTTGTTGCCCGAACTGGTGTCTTTCTAGAGAAAGAGTTTCTCTCCAAAGAAATCAGTGGGAGTAAAATAAATCTTGAAGAAATTCGAGACCCAGAAAATAACATTGAACCAATAGTGGAACAAGAACAAGAACCACAAGGAGTTGTGGAACCTGTTCAAAATACACAAGCATCTCGCAGATCTAGTAGGTCACGATCCGAGCCCGAGAGATATGGATTTCTCGTAACGGATAGTAATGAGGTAGAAATCATTGAGAATGATGAACCGTCAACCTACCAAGAGGCGATGTCTTCTCCTGATTCGGACAACTGGCTTGGAGCCATGGAATCCGAATTGCAATCCATGCAAGACAATCAAGTTTGGAATTTGATTGATGCACCCGAAGGTGTAAAAACCATAGGATGCAAATGGGTCTTCAAGAAGAAGACTGACATGGATGGGAAGGTGCATACTTACAAAGCTAGGCTTGTAGCGAAGGGGTATAGGCAAGTTCATGGTATTGACTATGATGAGACCTTTTCACCCGTAGCAATGATCAAGTCTATAAGAATTTTGCTTGCCATTGCCGCATATCATGACTATGAAATATGGCAGATGGACGTCAAAACCGCTTTCCTGAATGGAAAACTCCAAGAGGATGTGTATATGACACAACCAGAAGGTTTTGAACAAGATTCTAAGGTATGCAAATTGCAAAGATCCATCTATGGATTGAAGCAAGCTTCAAGGAGTTGGAATCTCCGTTTTGATGAATCGGTCAAAGAGTTTGGTTTCATCAAGAACGAAGATGAGCCTTGTGTATACAAGAAGATTAGTGGGAGCATAGTGCTATTCCTTATTTTATATGTGGATGACATATTGCTCATTGGAAACGACATTCCTACACTTCAGTCTGTGAAGACTTGGTTAGGAAAGTGCTTCGCAATGAAAGATATGGGTGAAGCCGCATATATACTTGGCATTAAGATCTATAGAGATAGATCAAGAAGGCTACTTGGTTTAAGCCAAAGTACATACATTGACAAGGTCATTAGAAGATTCCGTATGGAAAATTCTAAGAGAGGCACCTTGCCAGTGTTACATGGAGTTTCTCTAAGCAAGACTCAATGTCCTAAGACAAATGATGAGCGTGAGAAAATGAATGATGTTCCATATGCTTCGGCAATTGGGTCCATCATGTATGCCATGATTTGTACTAGGCCGGATGTATCTTATGCTTTGAGCATGACAAGTAGATACCAATCCGACCCTGGCGAAAATCACTGGATAGCTGTAAAAGCGATTCTAAAGTACTTGAGAAGAACTAAAGACTCGTTTTTGGTCTATGGAGGAATGGAAGATGATCTCGTTGTAAATGCCTACACGGATGCAAGCTTCCAAACTGACAAAGATGATAGCCGATCGCAATCGGGTTTTGTGTTTATGTTAAATGGTGGAGCTGTAAGCTGGAAGAGTTCCAAGCAAAGTACAACCGCTGATTCTACAACAGAAGCTGAGTATATTGCTGCATCGGATGCTGCAAAGGAAGCTGTTTGGATTAAGAAGTTCATAACTGAACTTGAAGTGGTTCCTAGTATTGCTAATCCAATAGACCTTTATTGTGATAATAATGGTGCTATTGCTCAAGCAAAGGAACCAAGAGCACATCAGAAATCCAAACACATACTTAGGCGTTTTCATATCATTCGAGAGATCGTTGATAGGGGAGACGTAAATATATGCAGAGTACCTACTGATGACAATGTTGCGGACCCGCTAACAAAGGGACTTCCACAAGCTAAACATGATGGTCATGTTAGGTCCATGGGTATTAGATACATGGGAGATTGGGCCTAGGGCAAGTGGGAGATTGTTGGTAGTGGTGCCCTAGGCACGTTTAATAAACGTTGTAATTGTTATCATTTATTTCATATCAATAAAGAGATGTTTTGATTATTATTGTTGTTCATGCTTACTTATAATAATCCCCGTCCCTAGTACTTATTAAGCACTAGTATAAAGGCTAAATGATCATGAGATGATCATGTTAGATTTATGGGTACTTGTTTGGAACAAGGTACTGGACATGACCCGCTGTATGAGATTTATGTCATGGTCTATGTCGAACATATATCTCATATTAGTTATGTCATTTGAATCCTTAGACATGAAGTTATTATAGTCTTCCACTTGATGAACATTGTGTTTGACATATTCAAACGCTACCTTAACACGGTAGTTATAAAGGGTATGATTGGCATAATCGGATTCCCGTTGGGAAGAATAATAAGCTAAATGGATTTGTCCCTCCACGGAGAGATGTCAAGCTTGGGCCTCTCGTAGGAATGATGTTGATGAAATGTTCGGCCGGACTCAAATGAATTGACTGGATCAATATCATTTGGATTATCAACATATTCGGAATCGAGAAAGTATTGAACAAAAACAAGTTGACTGTTTGACCATGACTTGTGTTCAATGACATCGTGGACAAAGGGATTGTGACATATTCTAAAGGAATGCGAACTTGTATCTAGTTATACTATTTGGGTAGGTATGACGGTTTGCTAGAACCTAATCATATCTTATGGGATCATGTTTGAGCCCATTGCCAACTTAGTATAATCCTAGAGGGTCACACACAATAGAACGAATCTTTAATAAGAGGACTATATTGGAATTTAGAGTCAAAGGACCTTGGAGGAATTTTGGAAACATTCTGGGCTGTTTGGTCTACCGAGCGGGCGCTTGGTTCAGACCAGGAGGGCGCCTGAAGTAATTCCAGAAAGACAGGGACCTTCTGGTCATTCAGGCGGGCGCCTGGCCCTTTACAGGCGGGCGCCTGATGCTGCCGACAGGAAAATTCCTAATTCGATTTAGGAAGGTTTTTAGCACAAGATTCCTATTTGGAATAGGTCTTAATTGTGTATAAAAACCCCAATTCGGCCAGACCATATTTTACAAGTGATTTTGTGAGTCTCAAAGAGTTTGAGAGAGATATTATTTTGTTCTAAGATATCCTTGATTGAGGAACAAAATAATTCACAAATAAATTCAATATAGTTCTTTTATTATATTGTGAAAGTGTGTTTCATAATATTGGTCTAGCAACCAAGATCAAAGATCCTTTGATATTCGTTCGAAGTGTGGATACCGCTAGAGGGTGAAAATCATCATCTTCAAAGTTCGTGTTCAAGCTTTGTGATCGTGATCAAGTCTTCAAGTTTCTCCACCAAAGACCAAGAGAAAATTCATAGTCATCAAGGGTTAGTTATTCCTCTATTCATCTTGTTGTATTTGATTTAATCATATGAACGGATCCATGGCTTTGGGTTTCTTAAAATTTTAATTGCTAAATTCCGCTGCGCATGTTACTACGAAACCCAACAATTATCATATATCAGATAGCAGCGGAAATAAACACATAACAAAGGATATAGCCAAGGTTTTCCAAACCGGAACATCCAAATAAAGGATCGCTGCGCAGCTTCGATAATCAACCAATCATCATCTTCATAATAGCATGAAAGCCGAAGAGAAAACCCCGGTACCGGAACCAATAACCAATAAAAGTGTCACAAAGGACAAGGACCATGACACAAAGTCATGCCCGCTAGCTAGATACATTCACAAAGGAACGCTGACTTATCCTTTCCAAGGCCAATCTGGAGAAGGGGTAAAGAAGGGGGCAAACAATGGTCAGTATTATAATGGAGGCTTTGCCATTATAATCCTTCCCATCGCCCGATGCAACAAATATGCCAGCTGGGCTTCTAATTAAATGCTAAGTAATAAAAGTTTAGCATGAATGAACAACTTAAGGTTCCAAAGTAGGGAACCAATCCAAGTAAATTACCACAAAGGTAAACCATACCAAGAAGTCACCAAGAAAGTGAAATAAACCAACAATACACAATAAAGGTGCTCTAAAATCCCAATATCAATTAATGAATCTCAAACACAAACTTGATCACAAAGGACCCAATTCTATCACTAGAGGGTGCTATAATGTTCACTAAGGCCGACTAGGAGGACACCAAAGGCCTAGACCAAAACGCATTCTTCACTACAAAATGTTAACAATTGTAAACTCCCAGAGGACTGTGCGGCCGCCCAAAAGGGCATGTGCGGTCGCCCAAAATCCATCAAACCAAGAACAAAACCTTTCAGAAAGATGCGCGGCCGCCCAGGAAGTTTTGTGCGGTCGCACAATTCTCTGGATTCCCAGAAATCGGGAAGAACAACATGGGTTCTTCCATTTTCAAACCCAAAACACAATCAACCCAAAATCCAACCTTCCAACTCATATACTAACGTGCCAAAACAACTTATAAGTCTAAAAAGACTCCTAAAACAACATTTAACAACCAAAATCAAGAATCAAACCTAACATTCAAGATTTCACCATTTTTGATCAAAAACCCAAATAAATTCCAAACAAATTCAAAACTCATCCAAACCTCAAATGTAACACATCAAACAATATATAAACATGATATGAACATTTTAGCATTAAAATGGGGGAAAAGCAACTTACTTGCAAATTCTCAAAGTTGATGGATTTCGATTCTTTTTGATTCTACGCGACCCTAACGACGATCTAAACAATGTTCAAGTTTTAAGAAATGAATAATAATGAGAGGAAGAAGGAGTAAATGAAGAGAGAAGATAGGGAAGAAAACTTACCACTTTTGGAGGAGAGAGGAGAGAGATGGCTGGGAAGATGGGAGAGTGAGGGAGAAGGTGAGGGAGGTGAGGGGGAAATAGGGGAATTGTTCAAAAACTTGCACTTAGCCCCCTCTCTCACACTACACACAATAATACACTCCCTACTAACAATTAAGACTCAACACTTCCACACTAGCCCAAATGACCCAATTAAAATGCTAGGCAATGATTATAACACATAAATTGCACACATAATTATTTAAATAAATAATAATTTAAATAAATAATAAGCAAATAATTAAATAAAAATCATTTAATTACTAATAAAATAGAGCCTATATTTCGGGTCGTGACACACTACCTTTATGGGGCGAAGTTTGAAATTTTACCGATCACAAGAGCTTGAAATACCTTTTCTCCCAGAAAGAGTTGAATAATAGGCAACGCCGATGGATGGAATTGTTGAAGGATTATGATTGTACGATTTCCTATCACCCGGGAAAGGCGAATGTGTTCGCCGATGCGATTAGTAGGAAGTCTTATGTGTCTTCGTGTTGGCTTCGGATTCGGGAATGGAAAATGCTTGAGGATGTTCGAGATTGGTGTCCTCGTGAATCGAGACATGGGGCTATTTTTGCGAATATTAGGGTATCTCCGACCCTAATTCAGAGGATAAAGGAAGCTCAAAAAGAATATCCCGAGTTGGTGAAGATAATGGGTAAATTGAAGGAAAAGAACTTCGAGGATTTTTCTTTGAGATTGAGTGGAGTTTTGACTTTCCGTGATCGTTTGTGTGTACCCGATGTTGGTGGGATAAAGAGACAAGTTTTAGATGAAGGTCACAAATCAAGATATACTATTCACCCGGGTAGTACGAAGATGTATCAAAATTTGAAACAACACTTTTGGTGGAACAATATGAAGAGGGAAATAGCTGAGTATGTATCGAGGTGTTTAACTTGTCAGCAGGTCAAGCCGAGCATCAGAGACCTGCGGGACTACTTCGGCCGTTAGAGATTCGGAGTGGAAATGGGAGCATGTGACTATGGATTTCGTTACGGGACTACCTCGTACCCGTAAGAAGTATGACAGTGTTTGGGTAATAGTGGATAGATTGACCAAGAGTGCCCATTTCTTGCCTATTGACATTAGGTACTCGATGGAAAAGCTTGCGACCCTTTACATTGATGAGATTGTGAGATTGCATGGGGTTCCGGTTAGCATTGTGTCAGATCGAGACCCGAGGTTTACTTATAGATTTTGGAAGGCATTTCAAGAAGCGTTGGGTACAGATTTGCGTTTTAGTACAGCTTTTCACCCTCAGACCGACGGTCAATCCGAGAGGACTATTCAGATTCTTGAGGATATGTTGCGAGCTTGTGCGATAGACTTCTCTGATTCTTGGGATTCACACCTACCGTTAGTGGAGTTCTCTTTCAACAACAGTTATCAGGCTAGTATCGAGATAGCACCGTATGAGGCTTTGTATGGAAGAAAGTGTAGATCGCCTATTTGTTGGAACGAGGTCGGTGAAGCGAAAGTTTTGGGTGTTGATTTGCTTCGGGATTCAGTTGAGAAAGTTAGAGTTATCCGGGATCGATTGAAAACAGTCCAGAGTCGACATAAGAGCTATGCAGATAACCGAAGGCGAGATCTTAGTTTTCAAACTGCTGATTTTGTGTTCTTGAAGGTGTCTCCGAAGGTGGGTATTCGTAGGTTTGGGAAGAAAGGCAAATTGGCTCCGAGGTTTATTGGCCCGTTTGAAATTTTGGGAAAAGTGGGACTTCTTGCGTATCGACTTGCATTACCGCCATCTTTGGACCGGTTGCATAATGTTTTTCACGATTCTATGCTTCGGAAGTATGTTCATGATCCATCTCACGTTTTACCGAGGGTACCGGAGGATATTGAGCCCGATATGACTTTCGAGGAACGACCGGTTCGGATTTTGGATACAAAGTTCAAGAGTTGAGAAACAAAAGCATTGCGTTGGTTAGAGTTCTTTGGAGGAATCATAAATATCGAGGAGTCGACGTGGGAGCTCCGAGATGAGATCGAGAGGAAATATCCGTGGCTTTTTAATTCGGATAAGTCTCGTTAAAATTCGGGTCGAATTTTCTTTAAGGGGGAGTGAATGTCATGACCCGAAATCTAGGCTCTATTTTATTAGTAATAAATAATTATTATTTATTTATTTGCTTATTTATTTATTTAAATTATTATTTATTTAAATATTTATGTGTGCATTTTATGTGTATAATAATTTATGCCTAGCATTTTATTTGGGTCAATTGTGCTAGTGTAGAAGTGTTGAGTCTTATTTGTTAGTGGGGAGTTTATTTGAAGAAGAGTAGTATTTAGGGGAGGGGCCTAAGTGTAAATGTTCAAATAATTCTCCTACTCCCTCCCTACTCCCCTCTCCTCCCTCACTTCTCCCTCACTCCTCATCTTTCTCTCCCAGCTCAATCTCTCTCTCTCCTTGAAGTGGTAAGTTTTTCTCTCTTTCCTTCTCTCTTCATTTCTTTCTCTTCCTCTCATTATCTCTCATTTCTCATAACTTGAAACTTGTTTAGATCGTCGATAGGATCGTAGGAAGCCAAAAATATTGAAATCCATCATCTTTGAGAAATCTCAAGTAAGTTGCTTTTCCCCCATTTTTATGCTAAAATGTTTCATATCATGTTTATATAATGCTTGATGTGTTATATTCGAAGTTTGATTGAGTTTGGAATTTGTTTGGAATTTATTTGGGTTTTTTGGATAAAAATGGTGATTGATATGAATGTTGGGTGTGATTCTTGGTCTTGGGTGATAAATGGTGTTATTTGGGTCCCCATCCTAGATATAAGTTGTTTTGGTACATTTTGGAACTTGTTGAAGGAGTTGATTTTGAGTATTTTGTGTTTTGGTGGATTTTGGGTCGAAATTGTATGAACCCAGCTCTGTTTTTCCCGGCCTTGAAACCAGACCAGGCGCCCGCCCGGGTTGGACCAGGCGCCCGCCCGCCCTACCTTTTCCAGCGGCCAGACCTTCTGGTCAAATGAGCGCCCGCTCGCCCCTACCCAGGCGCCCGCCGCCGCCTGCTTGGAATTTTGCCCTTTTGCTTGGTTTAGGACTAATGGCTTAACTAGTTTAGGTTTTATTCTTCTAATTAACTTAAGATAACATCGTGGAGTACGTTATTAATTGGAATTGGTTCCTTTGTTATTAATGTGTTATGAAATTTATTTAAGTACCGTTTTGGGAATGTTGGGCATCCTTGATGTGTTGTTGGATTGGTTTACCTTTGTGGTAATTTATTTGGATTGGTTCCCTACTTTGGAATCATTAGTTGTTTGTCGTGCTAGTATTTTATTACTTAGCATTTATTTGAAAGTCCAGCTGGTATTTGTGGTTGTGTCGGGCGATGCGAGATATTGTGATGGCACCGGCCAAGTCCATTATGGTCTCGACCATTGTTTTGCCCTTGTTTTCCTCTTCCAAATTGGCCTTGGTTGAGACGTTTGGAGCATGACTTTGTGGCATGGATCCCGCCCTTTGTGGCACATTATTTTGTTATTGGATCCAGTACCGGGGATTTCTCTTCAGCTTTCATGCTATTATGAAGATGATGATTTGTTGATTATTGAAGCTGCGCAGCGACCTTTATTTGGTTATACCAGTTTGGGAAAACCTTGGCAATATCCTTTGTTATGTGTTTATTTCCGCTGCTATCTGTTAAGTGATAAATGCTATGTGCTATGTGATGTTTATTATTGCTTATTGCTTCTTGCATCATAGCATATCATGTAGTTGCATTAGTAACTTATTGAGATTTATCTCCCCCCTTTATTTTTATCTTTGTTTTTCCTTAACCCCCCCCCCCAGGTGGAAAGGATTAGACTCGCTGATCACGAGACAGGACGTCGCGAGGGTTGAGCTTTGGGGCAAGTGTATATTGGTGGGTTTACATTATATAAATGTGTAACTTTTTGGGGATAGTCGTACCACATTTTGACGTCACTAAGATTTGTATATTTTATTATTTTGTAGTGTGAGCTTATGGGGCTTACACTAGTACATTGTCGTTGTTAAATGTTTCCAAAACCTGGTGTTACCATCTTTTGTTATGAAATGAAATTTTTATCTCCGATATTTTGGTGTTTGATTAGTAAGTCGGCGTCCAGCTCGCGATCTCGGGCCCGAGGGGTTCGGGGTCGCGACACCGAGCGTGGGCCAAGTAGGACCACGGGTACGGGGTGCGACATGAAATCGTCATCATCATTTCAAAATTATGCATTCATGTACCAAAAGAAAAAAAAACAAACAAATAAATAATTGCTTATTTATTTGGGATGTCGGATCATGTGCTTCGAGACCGTCTCCATGAATTGGAGCGGCTCTAGGCTGATCCTTTAATGGAATGACACTACTTCAAAGCAAAGAGGAGATGAGAAGATAGAAAGCAAAGATTTTACCAAGCGTTTCTTCAAGAATCCTATGGATGGCCTTGACTAAAGGCTTGATCCTTCAAATTTCGTGGGTATCAGAGAGGGCTGATTATGAGAGTTTCTTTGATCAGATTTGAGTGGTTGTTTGGTGAATATAGAGTCTACCCTTTTTATGGTTCAAGAACCTTATATTTATAGGAGATTTTGACCTAGGGTTTTGGCAAGAGGTAAGTTGAAGTGGGAATCCCAAGCTTGATTCTCACAGAGGTATATTTGGACTCTAGGATCGTCCATTAGGTTTTCCCGGATTGCATGAGTATTTGCCAAGAAAAGGGGTTAAGATCAACAGGAAATGCCCAAAACCCGACTGTCGAGGGGATACCTCGTACGAGACATCAATGTCTCGTACGAGGCATCTAAGTGCTGGAATCACTTATTTGCCCTCTGCGATAGTTTTAATGTTCAGTTTGGCCCCTAACTAACGGAGTCAGTCAAAAACATAACGAAACATGTCCAACTTAATGAGTTTTGACCCAAATCAAAGGCGAGACACAGAAGTAGTGTGATTATGAATGAACATCCAAAATGGGTGTCTACAGAGCCCCTCGGTGATAATACTTATGGATGAAGTACCATCGTCGATAGAAAAATACACCATTTGAAACTGGGGGTATGGTCGTGTTAAAAGCTGCCTACGTATTCCTTAGAAGGAAATCAGACCAAACGTAGTTCGACTCCGAAAACACGCAAAAACTGAGGTTTAAAGTATTTGAAAATCATTTTTGAAAACAATACTTGCGATAAGTAAGCTTAGAGTTTAGAGAGTACCCATACTGAGGAATCAATAGCCTTGACCCAATTATGAATATACTCTTTTTGCTGATGACGAACCATCTCCAGTTGCAATCCATACTGAGGAATCAATCTCTTTGACTCCAATTCTGAATATGCCTGTTGTTGATGACGAACCGTCTTCGATTTTGGAGACGCCAGTTACCCGGACCTTGCTTCTCCTTCCCCACGAGTTTGTCCCTTACGTTGGAAAATGTGAATCCTATGTTATTAACGTACGTCTGATAAACAATTATCGGACTCTGGGTTTGGAGACGCCAATTACTCGGACCTCGCTTCTCCTTCTGACGAGACTGTTTTTCCGCCAGAAAAGTGAATCCTATCATTAACTTACGTCTTGATGACAATTATGGGACTCTAAATGGTGGGATCCTATGTGTTAACTTACGTCTTGACAACAGTCGTGGGATACCCAGATGTGGAGACGCCAATTACTCGGACCTTGCTTCTCCTTTCAACGAGACTGCCTTTCGTTGAAAAAGGTGAATCCTATGCCATTAACTTACGTCTTGATGACAATTATGGGATTCTAAATGGTGGGATCCTGTGTTGTTAACTTACATCTTGACAACAGTCGTGGGATACCCGGTTGTAAATCATGTGCCATTAGCTTACACCTTGATGACAGGTCG
>JAOWBW010001040.1:58522-88308 GCA_026119855.1 Campanula takesimana
TCGATGTGCTTGGTTTTTGAGTGCTGAACTGGATTGTTGGAGATGGATATTGCAGCAGTGCTATCACAGTAGATAGGGTAGTTTTGTTCAAATATCCCGTAGTCCTCCAACTAGTCCTCCAACTGTTGTTTCATCCAGAGAATTTGAGGAGCAACAGCTTCCAGCCGCTATATATTCAGCTTCAGCGGTTGAGACTGAAACCGACGCTTGTTTCTTGCTGGACCATGATACAAGCCGCGTTCCAAGGACTGACAAGTACCACTTGTGCTCTTTCTGCTTATCTTACATGCTGCAAAGTCAGCATCTGAATAACCTAATAGATTAATGAAGATTCTTTGGAGTACCAAAGTCCAAGGTTAACAGATCCACATAAATATCTAATAATACGTTGAACAGCAATAAGATGAGATTCTCTAGGGTCAGCTTGAAATCTAGCACACACACACACACTAAACATGATATCTGGCCTACTAGCAGTTAAGTAAAGTAGAGAGCCAATCATACCTCGGTAGAGAGTTTGATCAACTTTCTTACCATGTTCATCTAGATCCAAACTGCAGGCCTTAGGCATTGGGGTATCAACTGGTTTAGCAGTTTCAAGCCCGAACTTCTTTATCAAATCTTTAGTGTATTTGGCTTGGTTGATAAAGATCCCATCATGGCATTGCTGACTTGGAGTCCAAGAAAGAATGTCAATTCTCCCATCATACTCATTTCAAATTTGCTCTACATTAGCTTCTCAAACTTAACACCATAGTTTCAATAGTAGAACCGAAAATAATATCATCAACATATATTTGAACTAATAATGAATGACTTTTGTGTTTAGAAATAAATAGAGTTGTATCAATTTTACCTCGACAGAAGCCTTGTTCAATAAGAAATTTAGATAGAGTGTCATACCATGCTCTTGGAGCTTGTTTGAGTCCATACAATGCTTTCTTGAGTTTGAAGACATGATTTGGAAATTTGTTGTCTTCAAATCCTGGTGGTTGAGCTACATAAAATTCTTCTTGTAGTTCACCATTCAGAAATGCACTCTCCACATCCATTTTATATAACTTGAATTTCTTGAAGGATGCATAGGCCAGGAACAATCTTATGGCTTCAAGTCTGGCAACAGGGGCAAAAGTTTCATCATAGTCTATGCCTTCTTCTTGCCTATAGCCTTGAGCAACCAACCTAGCTTTGTTTCTTGTTATTGTACCATTCTCATCCATCTTGTTTCTGTACACCCATTTTGTTCCAATTACAGATGATCACTGGGCCTTGGAACTAGAGTCCAAACTTTGCATCTTTCAAACTGATTGAGCTCTTCTTGCATTGCAATTACCCAACTTGGATCACTTAGAGCTTCATCTACCTTCTTCGGTTCCATCTGAGATAACAGAGCAGTTGAGAACAAACTGTGATTATCTCTGTGAGTCAAACTCCCTCTGGTTTGGACACCAGTACTGATAGGACCAATAACGTTGGCAGTTGGATGGTCTCTATGCTCATTAATTTCAGGAGGGAGGTTGTCTTGAACCACTATTTCTTGAAGATTTTCCAGAGGAGGATCATCCTGATAATCATTGAAATCTTCATTGAAGGTTAGATTTGGAACTGGTTCAACAGTTTGAATGGGTCAGAAGACAGCTGTCAACAGTTACACCATCAGCGGTTTGAGTAGGTGCGGCTGAAGAACTGGATGAAGCAGTTTGAGTAGGATGGTTGTCAGTTGCTCTATGTCTAGTGCCTGTCTCAAAAATCACTAAAATCATTAGCAACATTTGGAGCCATATGTGGCTCAAGGAGAGCATGTTCATCAAATGTAACATGGACTGACTCTACAATTTTAAAGATGTCTTATTGAAACAACGAAAAGCTTTGGAGTGTTTAGAATAACCAACAAAAATACCTTCATCAGCCTTAGCATCAAATTTACCTCGATGCTCTTTGCCATTGTAAAGATGTAGCACTTGCATCCAAATATTTTGAAGAAGGCAATGTTGGGTGATCTGCCTCTCCACAATTCATAAGGAGTTTTGTTGTGAACTTTGATGATGAGGGAGCGGTTCTGGGTGAAGCATGCGGTATTGACGGCTTCGGCCCAGAAGTATTTGGGAAGCTTGGCTTCGGCAATCATAGTCTTCCCGGCTTCAATCAAAGTCCTGTTCTTTCTTTCCACTACTCCATTCTGTTGTGGAACTCCAGCGGCAGAGAAATTATGATCAATTCCATGATCATCACAATATTGGGCAACACCATTGTTTGTAAATTCGGTTCCATTATCTGAACGCACGGCAACAATGTCATCCAATTTCTGAGTTTGGAGCTGTCTAAAGAGAGCGTTACGATGCCATAAGTATCATCTTTAGAGGCCATCATTTCCACCCATGTGTATCTTGAATAATCATCAACCACCACAAGTGTATAGCGGTTTCCTCCAATACTGGCGGTTGGGACAGGTCCAAATAAGTCCATGTACAGCAGTTGCAAACAGCGGTTCGTTGAAGGAGCGGTTTTACTAGGAAATGACTGTTTGGGCTTCTTTCCAAGCTGGCATGCTTTACACTTTTCATCATGATGATCAGCCACTTTGGGTAGTCCTTTTACTAGACCATCCCTATGCAGTTTTGCTAGATACTTGAAGTTCAAGTGGCTGAGCCGCTTATGCCATAACCAGCTGCTTTCACTTATATTTTTGGCTACAAAACAGAGGTCAGCAATAGAAAACAATATTGCTTAAATCAATTATATAAACATCACCTGTTCTGTTGCCAGTCAGTAGAGTGACTCCAGAGGAAGCATCTTTGATATAACAGCTAGTTGATGTGAAGATGCAGTTCATTTCTTTGTCACAAAACTGAGATATGGAGAGAAGGTTGTGCTTGAGTCCTTCTACTAGTGACACATTTTCAATAGTCACTTTTCCTCGTTTGATTGCTCCATATCCTACTGTTTCTCCTTTCTTGTTGTTACCAAACACTACTGGGGGACCTTTCATTTGGATGAAACTGCAAAGTAGTTCTGAATCTCCAGTCATGTGTCGTGAGCATCCACTATCCAAATACCAGAGATCCTTCTTCTTCTTAGCGGTTCCAGCCATAAAACATGAAATCTGAAAAATAAACATGAAAGGTTTTGGTCCCCCTTATTCCTTGGGTCCTAGGGTTAGCATCTTTTTGGGACCCACACCTGTTTGACCTTAGGATTTTTACGTCCCTTGGCATTGGGTGAGAATCTTAAAAGACAATGACCAGCACTATGACCAAAGTCGGCACAGATAGAACAATGAATTAAGCCAGGTTGTGGTGGCGGTTTTACAAACCCATTACTGACCTTCGGTTTCTCATGTTTTACTGGGTCAGCGGTTTTGGCTTTAACAAAGTTAACCTTCTTGAGTTCCACCTTTCTCTTAGGTGCGGCTTTAGGAAATATAATAGGATATTCCTTAAACCGACTAGGAGCGGTTTCATTACTCAATACTTCCTTGGTTGCCTCAGCCGCTGTGGATTTCTCTTTCCACTTTGGATCTCTCCCAGTCTGGTTTTTAGGATACTCATAGAAATAAATTTTCTTTTTAATTTCTTGTGTTGAGCCCTTTCTACCAGCATGATTCACCTTAGGAATTTCTTTGGTTTGTTCAGTTGGTTTCACACCACCTTCAGCACAAAAACAAGGACACTTATACCCATCATCAGTTTTAAATCCTAATCCACTTTTCTCCTTGGAGAGAATTTGTGAATTAATGATTTGTTCCATGGTGACTCCAGACTTAGTCCACACATCGGTCACTTTTTGAAGTTCATCACTTTGTGTAGTAAGATCATGGATTCGGGTGTTAAGAACCTCGGTTCTGTCCTTAAGGTAGCGGTTTTCTTCCACAACAGAAGCTATCCCAACAATTTGGAGCTTGAGTTTTTCAATCTCCTCCTTATGGGACTTGCATTCTTTTTGGGAATATTCAAGTTCCGCAGCCATTAATTTATATGCCTTTTTTAGCACAGTGTGTTGTTGACAAATGACATTAGCACGTTCAAGTACCTGGTCATCATGGCTTTGTTCGGTTTGATCCTCAGGAGAGTAGTTTGGTGAAGTAGGAGTTTTCCTTGTTTAGCTTCAAGAGTTTTTGGTGAAACTGACTTCATTTGATGGAGTGGCAGTGGAAGGCTTTCGTCAATTTCAACCTTTTCTTCAAATCCCATTAGGCAAAGATTTGCAACTCCTTCATCTTCATCACTATCATCTGTATCAGAAACCCATCCATGTTAATGGTTGTTCTCCTTGTTCAGCAACCATTCCTCTTCTCTTGAAAAACTTCTTGTTGAACGGTTTCTTGGCAGGAGCGGCTTCATAGCGCGGTTTGGGACAACTGGAGGCAAAATGACCTGGTTGTCTGCAGTTGTAACAAACAAGATCATCCCTTTTCTTAGCATCAGCTGCTTTGTTGAATCTGGTTGGAGGGACAAACTTTGCAGGGCCGCCTGACTGAGATTGAGCTCTGTTCTTTCTGAACTTGGTGTAGTTTTTCACATAGAGAGCAAACTCATCATCATCCATGTCATCAAAGTCAACTTGAGTAGAACTAGATGCTACACTTTAGGAATTTTGAGATGGAGTGTAGGATTGATGCGATTGCTGATGTTGAGAATAGGGTTGATGATGTTGAGGGTAAGGTTGATGAGGTGGTTGGTAATACTCTGGAGGTGCGGTTTGAGAAATATATCTTGGAATATTTGGATCAAAAGAAGTGGTTTGTAAATGAGTATTTGATGCGGTTTGATGGTGATCTGGATTGTAAACTGGAGATGTGGCATTATTGAAAGCGGCAAGAGAAAGAGACTTGAATCTGTTTTCGGTTTCATGAGCTTCCTCAAGCTTGAATTCAAATACCCTTAGCATGGCATAAAGATGATGAAGATCAAGAGCTTCCAGATCTTTGTTGTCTTCAATGTTGGTAGTTTTGATCAGCCATTTGCTACCAAGAGATTGCATGAATCTCATGTTCAGGTCAGTATTGGAATACTTGTGCCCTAGAGAGAAACATACATTGACAATTTCCACGAACCGCTCATAGCATTGGCTAAGAGATTCCTTTGGGTCTTTGACAAAGTAATCAAAGAGCCTTCTCTGTTGGTAGAGGCGGTTCTTCTTGGTGTCGGCATCTCCTTCCAGAAAATCAATGATGCCATCCCATGTTTCCTTTGCGGTATTGCAATCTAGAACCTTTGAGTGAGTTCTTAGATCAATAGCTGATACAAGCATGGACATGGCTCTTCCATCAAAGTCCACATTCCGTTGATCAATTTCGGTCCATTCAGCTTCCGGCTTCTTGATTTCCGCGGTTTGTCCAGCAGTACCTGCATCAGGGTTAGCCTTCATCGGGACATAGGGTCCATTAACAATTGCAGTCCATAATCTGCGATCTTCAGATATCATGTGCTTCTTCATCCTATCTTTCCAGAAGATGAAACTATCTTCATTAAGAATAGGTAAGTGATTAGAGTTGGATGTCTGCATCATGTGGGAGTTTATGTTTGCCATTGGATCAGCACCCAAGCGGTTAAGCTTGTAAAATAATTTTTGGTGGATTAGCTCTGATACCACTTGTTGGTCCCAAAGGGCAACAAGGGTATAGAACCGCTAGAGGGGGGGGGTGAATAGCGGTTTAAAATCTTTTTCTAAATACCCTTGAAAATCAACCAAGTACTTATCAGTTTGGTCTATTGCGGTTTAAAGCACTAGAACCGCTCAGATAAAATGCACAGCGGAGTTTTGCGGTTTTGTCCAAACTGAATTATGAAGAGTTGGGTGGTTTAAGTGGTTGAAAAGGAATGATGCAACAGACAGGGCACAACTGAAGTTTCACAAAAGTATGCAAATCATTTATCAAGTCATTTCACATGAAAGTAAATAAAGCTCGTAAACATAAAAGTAAATGACAAGATAGAAAATAAAGATCAAGTACACACAATTTGAAGAGGTTCATTCTTGAAAGAACTACGTCCTCTACCTAGGTGGTTAGCCTAGGATTTTCTAATAGCTACTAGACTTGTATTGATTTAGAGGGGTTTTTACAAGATTACAAATGAATCCAAACTCTAAATAAACAATCTAACCTAACAATGCTATTATAACAACCTGTGTTTTCGAGGTATATAATCTATAAGAAAATATACTCCGGGTGTGTAGTGTGGAAAGAAATCAAGAGCTCAAAATATCTAAGTGATGGTGAGCAAATGATTACTTTCTGTGTAAGGCTGATTTGATGATTTAAAGGCTTGAAGCTTTGATGAAGAACTCTGGGTTTGCTAAGGAGATGATGAAGATGTGAGTATCTGGGTTTTCAATCTTCAAAGCAAACTTGAATACTTGGGATATTCTCTTTGAAGCTCAGCAACCTTCAATGGTGAACAATGAAGGCTATTTATAGTGAAGGCATTAGTGACCGTTGGACAATGAGGTGAGTCATTGTATGGCGGTTTAATGCGCTGTCACAATCCCATTGGTTGACCTGTCACTGTCGTCCTTTGCTTTTTCTTTGTGGCAGGAAGTTGTTGGACCACTTCCTGACATTGTCCTTTTAGTTGTTGAAAAGTACAACGGTAACTTTTCAAAAGACTAGACAAACCGACATTCCCAGAATAACTGAACCGTGACTTGAGGTTTAAGGACAAGTCACCAGTCATTCATTTTTACGGTTGAAAAGCGAATGTTTGTCTTTAAGGAGTAAATGACAGCAATAAGTTCTTCAATATCTTGGTCGGCGGTTCCACCAGATGTATGTGCGGTTTCATGAATGAGCTTGAAATGCGGTTTCATCAAAGACACAGACTGCGGTTTGATGAAGGACTTAAGGCACCATGCTGGCGGTTTGAAGACGGCGGCTTGAGGGACTCTAAACCGCTAAGAGTAAAACGATCATAACTCAGCCTAACTACTAAAAATCTAGAAATGGACTTGTCTAAAAATTGAAGTAAAACTTCATTACAAGTAAACCTAAAGTCCATAAAAAGACACGTGGAATGGGTCAATCAAATCAGGTGGGTGTACTAACAATGAATCCTAACAGTACCATCATAAGCAACAAACCATTTGTTTCTTATGAGTAAAATATTATCCTCAAGTTCCCTTAGGATATCCCATGAAAATATATTTATTAGATTTAAATGTGAGTGTCGCGACCCCGGACCCCGCGGGCCCCGGGACCGCGAGCTGGACGTCGACTCTAACAAAAAACTCCAAAATACCGAAGTTAAAAATTTCATTTAATACCAAAAGGTGATAATCCAAAGGTTTACAAAACCAAGTTTGATAAAGACTAAATACAACTATCATAAACTTCCACAAGTTTATGCCCAACAAATAAAAATATACAATTCTTAGTGACGTCATTGTTTGGTACAAATACCTCAAAATGGTTACACATTTACATAATGTAAACCAACCTATATCAACCTTCCCCAAAAGAATGGATCCACACTCGACGCCCTCTTTCTCGTGATCAGCGAGACTAATCCTTAGCACCTGGGGGGGGGGTTAAGGAAAAACAAAGATAAAAGAAAAGGGGGTGAGATAAATCTCAATAAGTTGCTAATGCAACTACATGACATGCTATGATGCAATAAGCAATAAACAATAATAATTATCACATAGCACATAGCATTTATCACATACAGATAGCAGCGGAAATAAACACATAACGAAGGATATAGCCAAGGTTTTCCAAACCGGAACATCCAAATAAAGGATCGCTGCGCAGCTTCAATAATCAACCAATCATCATCTTCATAATAGCATAAAAGCCGAAGAGAAAACCCCGGTACCAGAACCAATAACAAAGTAATGTGCCACAAAGGGCGGGAGCCATGCCACAAAGTCATGCTCCAAACGACTCAACCAAGGCCAATCTGGAAGAGGGAAATAAGGGCAAAACAATGGTCGACACCATAATGGACTTGGCCGGTGCCATCACAATATCTCACATCGCCTGACACAACCACAAATACCAGCTGGACTTTTAAATAAATGCTAAGTAATAAATACTAGCTTAATTAAACAACTTGGGGTTCCAAAGTAGGGAACCATTCCAATTAAGTTACCACAAAGGTAAACCAATCCAAACCGCACATTAAAGATGCCCAACATTACCAAAACGGTACTTAAATAAATTTCACATCATATTTATTCACAAAAGAACCAAATCCATACAATAAAGTGTTCCACGGTGTTATCTTAAGTTAATTAGAGGGATTAAACCTAAACTAGTTAAGCCATTTAGTTTAAACAAGCAAAAAGGTCAAATTCCTGGAACAGGGGGCGGGCGGGCGCCTGGAATAGGGCAGGCGGGCGCTTGATTGTCCAGTAAGTTTGGTCATCAGAAAATGACGTGTAAGCGGGCGCCTGGAGGGGGTCGGGCGGGCGCCTGGTCTGGATTCCAGGTCGGGAAACAGAGCTGCACTACCAAATTTCGACCCAAATTCTCCCAAAACACCAAATACTCAAAATCAACTCCTTCTACAAGTTCTAAAATGTACCAAAACCACCTATAACTAGAATGGGAATCCCAATACACCATTTATCCACCAAGACCAAGAATTAAAACCAACATTCATCAATTCACCATTCTTAACCAAAAACTCAAAATAAATTCCAAACAAATGCAAAACCCAACCAAACTTCAAATATAACACATCAAACATTATCTAAACATGATATGAACATTTTAGCATCAAAATGGGGGAAAAGTAACTTACTTGCAAATTCTCAAAGTTGATGGATTTCGATTCTTTTTGGCTTTACGCGATCCTAGCGACGATCTAAACACGTTTCATGTTTAAGAAATGAGAGAAGATGAGAGGAAGATGGAGAAAATGAAGAAAGAAGATAGAGAAAGAAAAACTCACCAAAGCTAGAGAGAGAGAGAGAGTTGTGTGCTGGGAAGAAGAATGAGTGAGGGAGGAGGTGAGGGAGGTGAGGGGAATAGGGAGGGAGTAGGGAAATTATTTTAAAAACTTACACTTAGGCCCCCTCTCTCACACTACACACACACACTACTCCATACTAACAATTAAGACCCAACACTCCTACACTAGCCCCAAATAACTCAAGTAAAATGCTAGGCACAAATTATTATGACACATAAATTGCACACATAAATATTTAATTAATAATAATTTAAATAAATAAACAAGCAAATAAATAAATAAAAATCATTTAGTTACTAATAAAATAGAGCCTATATTTCGGGTCGTGACATTCACTCCCCCTTAAAGAAAATTCGACCCGAATTTTAACGAGACTCACCTTAAACAAAAAGCCACGGAAATTTCCTCTCGATCTCATCTCGGAGCTCCCAAATCGACTCCTCAATGTTTTGATTCCTCCAAAGAACTCGAACCAACGCGAATCTCTTGTTTCTCAACTCTTGAACTTTGGAATCTAGGATCCGAACCGGTCGTTCCTCATAAGTCATATCGGGCTCAATATCCTCCGGTATCCTCTGTAACACGTGAGACGGATCATGAACATACTTCCGAAGCATAGAAACGTGAAAGACATTATGCAACCGGTCTAAGGACGACGGTAACGAAAGACGATACGCAAGAAGTCCAACCTTTCCCAAAATCTCAAACGGGCCAATAAACCTCGGAGCCAACTTGCCTTTCTTCCCAAAACGACGGATACCCACCTTCGGAGATACCTTCAAGAATACCAAATCACCGGTCTGAAAACTAAGATCTCGCCTTCGGTTATCTGCATAGCTCTTATGTCGACTCTGGGCTGTCTTCAATCTATCCCGGATAACTTTAACCTTCTCAACCGAATCCCGAAGCAAATCAATACCCAAAACTTTCGCTTCACCGACCTCATCCCAACAAATAGGCGATCTACATTTCCTTCCATACAAGGCCTCATACGGTGCCATCTCGATACTAGCCTGATAACTGTTGTTGTAAGAGAATTCCACTAACGGTAGGTGCGAATCCCAAGAATCAGAAAAGTCTATCGAACACGCTCGCAACATATCCTCCAAAATCTGAATAGTCCTCTCGGATTGACCATCAGTCTGAGGATGAAAAGCAGTACTGAATCGCAATTCTGTACCCAAAGCTTCCTGAAATGCCTTCCAGAATCTGGAAGTAAACCTCGGGTCTCGATCTGACACAATGCTAACCGGAACCCCATGCAATCTAACAATCTCATCAATATAAAGGGTCGCAAGCTTCTCCATCGAATATCTGATGTCAATAGGTAAGAAATGGGCACTCTTGGTCAATCTATCCACTATTACCCAAACACTGTCATACTTCCTACGGGTACGAGGCAGTCCCGTAACGAAATCCATAGTCACATGCTCCCATTTCCACTCGGGAATCTCTAACGGCTGAAGCAATCCCGCGGGTCTCTGATGCTCGGCTTTGACCTGCTGACACGTTAAACACCTCGATACATACTCGGCTGTTTCCCTTTTCATATTAATCCACCAAAATTGTTGCTTCAAATCCTGATACATCTTCGTACTACCCGGATGAATAGTATATCTCGATTTGTGACCCTCATCAAGAACTCTCTGTTTATTTCCATTAACATCCGGAACACACAAACGACCACGGAAAGTCAACACTCCACTCGAGCTCAATGAAAAATCCTCGAAATATTTTTTCTTCAATTTACCCATTATCTTTGCCAACTCGGGATCATCTTTCTGAGCTTCCTTTATCCTCTGAATTAGGGTCGGAGATACCCTAATATTCAAAATATAGCCCCATGTCTCGATTCACGAGGAGACCAATCTCGAACATCCTCAAGCATTTTCCATTCTCGAACCATCATCGAAGCCACATAAGATTTTCTACTAATTGCATCGGCTACCACATTCGCCTTTCCCGGGTGATAAGAAATCGTGCAATCAAAGTCCTTCAACAATTCCATCCATCGGCGCTGCCTATTATTCAACTCTTTCTGGGAGAAAAGGTATTTCAAACTTTTGTGATCGGTGAAAATCTCAAACCTCGCTCCATAAAGGTAATGCTTCCATTTGTGCAACTCAAATACAATAGCCGCTAACTCCATATCATGAGTCGGGTAATTCTGCTCACTAGGGGTCAACTTCCTCGAAGCATACGCAATTACTTTCCCATTCTACATCAACACACAACCCAAACCCTCTTTCGAAGCATCACTGTAAATCACTAGGCCATCGCTCCCATTAGGCAAAGTCAAGATCGGTGCGGTAGTCAACCTCTTCTTCAATTCCTCGAAACTCTTGTCACATTTCTCGGTCCACACAAACGGAACATTCTTCCGGGTCAACTGAGTCATCGGAGTAGCAATCCTCGAAAACCCTTCAATAAATCTTCGGTAATACCCGGCTAAACCAAGAAAACTACGAATCTCGGTCACTGACTCGGGTCTCTTCCAATCCACTATGGCTTCAATCTTTGAAGGATCCACCGAAATCCCGTCTTTAGAAATCACATGACCCAGAAATGACACCTTCTCAAGCCAAAATTCGCATTTACTGAACTTCGCAAATAATTTCTCCCTCGCGAGAACGGATAAAACTGTCCTCAAATGCTGCTCGTGCTCCTCTCGAGATTTCGAATAAACAAGAATGTCGTCGATGAAAACCACCACGAACGAATCAAGATAGGGGTGGAAATTCCGGTTCATCAAATCCATGAACACGGCCGGCGCGTTAGTCAACCCAAACGGCATAACCAAGAACTCATAATGACCATAACGAGTGCGAAAAGCAGTCTTCGGAATATCCTCTGATCGAACCTTCAACTGATGGTACCCACTCCTCAAATCAAGCTTGGAAAACACAACGGACCCTTGAACCTGATCAAACAAATCATCAATGTGCGGTAGAGGATACTTATTCTTCACCGTAACCTGATTCAACTTCCGGTAATCGATGCACAATCTCAACGAACCATCTTTCTTCCGCACAAACAAAACCGGTGTTCCCCACGGGGAAACACTAGGGCGGATAAACCCTCGATCCAGCAACTCTTGCAACTGAACCTTTAATTCCTTCAATTCTGCGGGAGCTAACCTATAAGGTGCTTTCAAAATCGGAGCCGTACCCGGCAAAAGATCTATACAAAACTCAATCTCACGATCGGGAGGCATATCATACTCGGTAGAGAAAACATCGGGAAATTCCCGGACTACCCGAACACTATCAAAACTAGGGGATTCTTTCCTAGTATCGAGAACACTAGCCAAATACCCTTCACAACCACTATGCAATAATTTTCTCGCTTTCAAATAAGAAATTAAGCGAACCCTTCTACTCAGAGGACTAGCCTCAAAAACAAACTTAGGCACATCGGGAATAGAAAAAGTAACAATTTTCTTACGGCAATCAACAGAAGCATGAAACTTGCTCAACCAATCCATACCCAAAATGACATCAAAGTCTTGGATAGGAAGAACTACCAAATCCGCACAAAGGACTCGACCACAAATAACCACATCACAAGCACGAAGGACTCGATCAAAAATCAAGCATTCTCCTATAGGGGTCGACACCTCTAGCACGTACGGTAAAGACTCGAATGCAGCATTTAACATGGAAGCAAATTGCACAGAAATGTATGAATGAGATGATCCTGGATCTACTAACGCTCGTGCGCTCACATTAGATATAGAACTAATACCTCCAATAACTGTAGGATCATCTGTGGCTTGTTGTTTATTCATTGCAAACACTTTCCCTTGAACCTTGGGCTTTCCCGTAGCGTCCCTTTTTTGACCCTGAGGAGCCCCAGCTCCTATCTCTGCTGGTTGAATTCTATTCCTCGGACAATCCCTTGCAAAATGACCCATTTGACCACAATTGGTGCACCTTCCCTGTTTCTTCCAACAACGGTCTTCAGAATGACCTTCCTTTTGACAATACGAACAAAGCCTCCTAACTTGGCTCCCTTGGTTCCCGGAAGTGGTACTCGGGTTCCTTGGGGTCGGTTGCCCTCGGAACTGAGATTGTCCCCCAAAGTTACCTCGATTATCGATCCTTGGTTGTGACTTGCGCAGCGCTCCTTGCTTACTCGGGTTGGCCACCTCGGTCTTCCTCTTATGTTCCCCGATATCTTGCTCTATCAAATAGGCTCGGTCCACCGCATCTTGGAATGTCACAATCCGTTGAGCAATAAGTTGAGTACGGATGGAGGTCTTCAATCCCCGAATGAATCTCATAGCTTTTTGTTCCTCGGTCCTCACCAAATAGTCGCAATACCGGGCTAATTCTATGAACTTAGCCGAGTATTGTGCTATAGACAACAGACCTTGCTCCAGGTTGAGTAGCTCGATCTCCTTTCGGTTTTGATCAACAACCGGAATGAAATTCTCCTTGAATTTGCGCACAAACAACTCCCACGCATACACCGTGCGAGTATCATTCCAAGTGGCTTTAATACCTTTCCACCAATGCTCGGCAGCTCCCACAAGCTTGTAAGCCGCAAACCGGACCTTGTCCTCATCCGAACACCCAAATACATCATAAATCTTCTCCATCGACTCAATCCACAACTCAGCTTTCCTTACATCGGGTTCCCCATTGAATTCAACCGGTTTCAACTTCAGAAATTGCTCCAATCCATAACGAGGTGGTGCTTGCTCTACCCTCGGACCTTGATCATGTATGGCCTTCATGGCCGCCTCGAACATGCCTTGAAACATGGCACGTGCTTCTTCCCTTGTATCATTCTGATTATGTGCCCCACTAGCACCTCCTCTGTTTCTTCTTCAAAACATTGAGAACAATTACCTGCATAAAACATCAACCGTTAATCACTCCGCACACTACTACCCACCTAGGTCATACTAATCCACCTAGACTTATACATAGAGCTAATGCCATAGCTCTGATACCAACTGTCGCGACCCCGGACCCCGCGGGCCCCGGGACCGCGAGCTGGACGTCGACTCTAACAAAAAACTCCAAAATACCGAAGTTAAAAATTTCATTTAATACCAAAAGGTGATAATCCAAAGTTTTACAAAACCAAGTTTGATAAAGACTAAATACAACTATCATAAACTTCCACAAGTTTATGCCCAACAAATAAAAATATACAATTCTTAGTGACGTCATTGTTTGGTACAAATACCTCAAAATGGTTACACATTTACATAATGTAAACCAACCTATATCAACCTTCCCCAAAAGAATGGATCCACACTCGACGCCCTCTTTCTCGTGATCAGCGAGACTAATCCTTACCACCTGGGGGGGGGGTTAAGGAAAAACAAAGATAAAAGAAAAGGGGGTGAGATAAATCTCAATAAGTTACTAATGCAACTACATGACATGCTATGATGCAATAAGCAAAAACAATAATAATTATCACATAGCACATAGCATTTATCACATACAGATAGCAGCGGAAATAAACACATAACGAAGGATATAGCCAAGGTTTTCCAAACCGGAACATCCAAATAAAGGATCACTGCGCAGCTTCAATAATCAACCAATCATCATCTTCATAATAGCATAAAAGCCGAAGAGAAAACCCCGGTACCGGAACCAATAACAAAGTAATGTGCCACAAAGGGCGGGAGCCATGCCACAAAGTCATGCTCCAAACGACTCAACCAAGGCCAATCTGGAAGAGGGAAATAAGGGCAAAACAATGGTCGACACCATAATGGACTTGGCCGGTGCCATCACAATATCTCACATCGCCCGACATAACCACAAATACCAGCTGGACTTTTAAATAAATGCTAAGTAATAAATACTAGCTTAATTAAACAACTTGGGGTTCCAAAGTAGGGAACCATTCCAATTAAGTTACCACAAAGGTAAACCAATCCAAACCGCACATTAAAGATGCCCAACATTACCAAAACGGTACTTAAATAAATTTCACATCATATTTATTCACAAAAGAACCAAATCCACACAATAAAGTGTTCCACGGTGTTATCTTAAGTTAATTAGAAGGATTAAACCTAAACTAGTTAAGCCATTTAGTTTAAACAAGCAAAAAGGTCAAATTCCTGGAAGAGGGGGCGGGCGGGCGCCTGGAATAGGGCAGGCGGGCGCTTGATTGTCCAGTAAGTTTGGTCATCAGAAAATGAAGTGTAAGCGGGCGCCTGGAGGGGGTCGGGCGGGCGCCTGGTCTGGATTCCAGGTCGGGAAACAGAGCTGCACTACCAAATTTCGACCCAAATTCTCCCAAAACACCAAATACTCAAAATCAACTCCTTCTACAAGTTCTAAAATGTACCAAAACCACCTATAACTAGAATGGGAATCCCAATACACCATTTATCCACCAAGACCAAGAATTAAAACCAACATTCATCAATTCACAATTCTTAACCAAAAACTCAAAATAAATTCCAAACAAATGCAAAACCCAACCAAACTTCAAATATAACACATCAAACATTATCTAAACATGATATGAATATTTTAGCATCAAAATGGGGGAAAAGTAACTTACTTGCAAATTCTCAAAGTTGATGGATTTCGATTCTTTTTGGCTTTACGCGATCCTAGCGACGATCTAAACACGTTTCATGTTTTAAGAAATGAGAGAAGATGAGAGGAAGATGG
Source organism: Campanula takesimana (assembly GCA_026119855.1). Classification (NCBI taxonomy): domain Eukaryota; kingdom Viridiplantae; phylum Streptophyta; class Magnoliopsida; order Asterales; family Campanulaceae; genus Campanula; species Campanula takesimana. Next base: position 74,088 of record JAOWBW010001040.1, read on the forward strand.
AGAAAATGAAGAAAGAAGATAGAGAAAGAAAAACTCACCAAAGCTAGAGAGAGAGAGAGAGTTGTGTGCTGGGAAGAAGAATGAGTGAGGGAGGAGGTGAGGGAGGTGAGGGGAATAGGGAGGGAGTAGGGAAATTATTTTAAAAACTTACACTTAGGCCCCCTCTCCCACACTACACACACACACTACTCCATACTAACAATTAAGACCCAACACTCCTACACTAGCCCCAAATAACTCAAGTAAAATGCTAGGCACAAATTATTATGACACATAAATTGCACACATAAATATTTAATTAATAATAATTTAAATAAATAAACAAGCAAATAAATAAATAAAAATCATTTAGTTACTAATAAAATAGAGCCTATATTTCAGGTCGTGACAGTGAGTGTGTCCCAGACAATTCCTTTCCAAAAGGTCTCACGGTCTAAATCTTTATGAAAGACAAACTGACTTTTCTTTCACCTTTTAACCTCTTTTGATGGAACTCAAATTAGTGTAATTATTGCGGTTTCTAATGTATAACCCCAAAACATATAATGGAAGATCAATTTGACTTTATTGTCTAATGAACCATATCCAATAAGGTTCTTTATCTCCACGTAGACACATCATTCCAAATGGTGTTCTTGGTAGAGTTAATTATGAAACTATTTCACAATCTTAACGATGACTATCAAAATTTTGGTTTAATTATTCATCATCTTGATCTAGTCAGAATCTTTGAATAGTTTTACCAAGTCCTTATAAAATTCTCTTTTAGCATTGCTACTTAATGCACCATATACATCGAAATGTATTAGGTCAAGTAAGATGTTAGCCTTTTACCAATCATAGTAAAAGAAGTCTTGGTCCAAGTAAATAAGTCTTGCATAAATCATATGATTCCAAATCATATGACTTTAAAACTCTGTCCCATGGAATTTTAGATATGCACTTCTTATTTATTTGATCAAAACAATAATGCATAAGAAATTTAATTTTCATGTTATAGTCTCAGTTATTATTTTGTTCTTCAAGATTTAGGATATAAGATTTATTTATATGATAACACAATAAAGTAAATCATAATAAATAAAGCACTTTTCTTATTCCAAATAAGAAATAAATATCCTTCATTATCTTATAACAAAACAATATTTTCTACTTACTAAGTAAAGTCACTTTACAAGTGTTCTACGAATAATGTTGCAACCATTGCATCATTACCATTCATAGATCAAACTTTACTATAAGTAGTCTTTCAATTTACTAATTATTGCACATTCATACAAATGTGGGACCCATATACGGTATTCAATACCCAATAATTAAAGTTAGAAAGATTAATTTATAACATAAATATCCCGAGTGGTAGTCCCACTACCATTCCTTTTGTTTATCGTCCAAAATTTTGACTACAGTTCTAAATGGTTAATCCAATTGCCACTATACCAAATTACATCAATTAGAGTTATAATTTTAACCACAATTATTTCCTTTAGGTTTGACAAGTCTGTCTTACCTTTCCTTAGCATTTGGCCCCTTTCCATCATGAACCATGAGCACTGGAGAACCTTTCTCCACTATCTTCATCTCCGCAGTTTTAAGCATGTCATGCAACTCGGAGAGATTCTTTTATCCATTCCAAGCATGTTATAGTTCATCACAGAGTGATTATAACTCTTAGTCAATGAATTTAAGAATGAGATCTGTGGCTTGCTCCAATCCAATTGGACAGCCAAGTTTCTCAAGATGCTCTACGTAGCCTTTCATCTTAAGTATGTGAGGTGTCACTTGTTTCCCTTTACTCCTTTTGCAAGAAGTGAATGCAACAATGGTTTTATAGCTCTCTTGCTTAGATTACTGTTTTAAACATGTAAATCAACTCCACGCCTATCTAATAGGCTTCCACAAGTTCCAAACTTTGTTGGAGTTTTGAGCACATAGTCATGAGCATGAGACAACTTACATCCCTAGAATCATACTCATGTTTCTTGTGATTGTCTGTTCCGGCATCGGGTTCTTTAGGAAAATGCCCATCAAGAATGTACAACACATCTTCTTGTCTTAGAACGATTCTTAGACTCAGGATCCAATCCACGAAGTTTGTACCATTCTCTTGAAGCATTATTCTTATCAAGGATTGATCGCAATGGTTTTAGTTGTCATTATCTACAACCTATGCAAAATTTCCAAAATTTTACAAGTACCATTCTCATTAAAGAGATAAATAATGTATTTTCCAAAAATACTCCCACTAAATTATATAACCTTCTTATACATCCAATGTATAATATAATTTAAATGGGCTAAGATCCAACTTTAATTTAATTTTAAGTCCGCTAAGGCGGATTACACAAAATCAAATTAATTATGTAGACAACCCTGTCAATCATATCCCATATGACTCTTAGATCCTTTTCTAAGATTCTTTTGAGATTGGGCTAAGATCCAACTTTAAAAGCATGTTTAATCTCATCTTTGCCTAGGCCCAAAACTGTTTTGACGCCTTGTTAAGTCCAACCATTTTCAAACGTATAGAAAACTCTTATTCAAACATGAATAAAGTTAATGTACCCCGCTAGGGCGAGCGCACATTACCTATCTTGCTCATACATAAATGAAGTTAATGCACCTCCCTAGGGCGAATCTACATTAAAATCACTCACGTACTAACAAGTGTTTTAATCATGGCATGGCAATAAAGGACTTAAAATTTTAAAAGAAGGTTCAAACACATATAGCATACAACATATTTATGAGCACACAAGATAAACATGTTACGCATCAAGTTTAGCCACTAAATTAATCATCATTAATTTAAGCATAATATTTATGTGTCATTAGTTTCTCTATAATTATGAGGATGAGACTATTTGAACTTTGGTTATCATCTCCAAATCAAGACAACAAGAAGTGCGGTCGAAATAAGCCTTCGGCAACCACAATCCCGCACTAATTCAAGAAACCAAGAAAGTAGTCGATATGGCCGAAACTAAGCAATAGATGGTCTCGATAAACGTAGGCCAATTGCATCCACAATTCCACATGGATCTCCAATCTTTGAATCAAGAACTTTGTTCCTCAATTTTAGCAATTATGAACTCTTCATAATTCTAATTTTGTTTTATCTTTGAATCTTTGATTGCGATCAAGTTTAGGAAACACAATCTCGACGAACATAGATTAGCCATCCAAACCTTAATCCGATCTCAGAATCACAAGACAAAACAAATAGGAGAATTAAACCCTAAGATCCGCCCCAAAACCCCATGCAAGAGCCCCCGCGCCAAAACCAATGGTCCGGCCGGGTCTCTTCATGGGTCCGGTCGGACCTCCTCTGAAAATCTTGAAGAATTTTAAAATTCCAAATTTTGTCTCAAAATTGTTTTTCCCGATTCAATTAGGATTTGGTGTTCTTGGTGATCCAATCACCATGATCATCAAAACCTTGAATAAACAATTCATGAATCCCTAGATTATCAAAACTTTGATCCAATCAAAAATTGATAACCCAAACAATTTTAAATCCACCATAATTTTTATTGCGATTGAATAGTGCGATTAAATTTTATAAAACAATAAACCACAGAAAATCCATATAACACATAAACATCATAATCCCAATATTCAAATCATGCTAGGCACATAAACAAGTAATTTATATACACATAACATGATTATGTATTGAAATAATCAACATGAACCGGGCTCTGATACCACTGTTGGGTTTCGTAGTAACATGCGCAGCGGAATTAAGCATTTAAAATTTATGAAACCCAAAGCCCATAGAACCATTCATATGATTAAGTCAAATACAACATAATGAATACTAGAATACTAACCCTTGATGCCCTTGATTTTGCAACCTTGAATTCGATAGAGGCTTGAAATCTTGATCACGAACAAAGCAAGAATCACAAACTATAAAGATGATAAGTTTCACCCTCTAGCGGTATCCATGTAACGACCCCAAAACCCAAACTAATTTTATAATCTTAAAATGGAAATTATGTGTGCATTTTATGTGTTAGATAATATTTTCTTGACTTGCATATATTATTTGAGTATATGTGATAGTTAAAGTGTTAGTAAAAAGTTTGTTAAGTTGAATAAATGAGTTAATGAAACTATAGGGTTATATGTGAAAATATAACTGGAAGGGTTTAAGTGTTCAAAGTTAAAGGAGAAGGGTTTAAATGAAACTTATAAAAATCAAGTTATACTTATCTTACCCATCTCTCTGTGCGAATGATTCATACACTAAACATAATATACTTTCCCAATTCTCTCTCTGGTTCATTGAAGAAGAATGTAAGGGTTTCATTACATTTTGATTTTATTTCTTATTCATTACTCCTCCGTTTTAAAATCTAATTATACTAAAATATTCAGGGTGTTGAGTAGAGTATTCCTACCCGATCAAATATTATTTTCTTGATACTTTTCCGGAAATAGGTAAGTTACTAATCCCCCTTTTAAATGTTAAAATGGTCATATATGTGATATATGTGATGTATGAACTCTTTGTTGTATCATTTATTAAGAAACTTGAAAAGATATTAAAGTTGGTGAAAGTTGATGTTGATGTTGTAAAGAAGCTAGTTTAATGTTGTGTGACTCAGTTGTATTGAGTTATATTTGGTAAAATAGAAGTTGGGTAGTAATTTTGGGACGGTGAAACGAAGGAAGTATAATTTAGTGCAGTTTTGGCCTGTCGAGTGAAGTGGGCGGCTGCCCAAAATGGGCGTGCGGCCGCACATTTATCTGAAAGAATTTGGTCGTGGGCAGGGGAGTTTTGGGCGGCCGTACAGGTAGGTGTGGGTGACCACCCAGTATGCTAAAAAAGATGAGATGTTCCATTTTAAGTGAAGTAGAGTTCAATCTTAGTCTCGATCTTAGGTGATATCCTAGGGTACCTAGAGGGTTATTGTGGAACACCAAAGTGGTAGAATTGGTCCGTTTGTGATCGAGTTTGGAATGATGTAACCGTTTAGGTTCATTTTGGGTGTTGTACATCTTTATGATGATTTCATGGGGTTTCTTACTTTGAAATCCCTTGTGTGAGAAATGGGTTTAACGTACTTGGTTTGTTGAGGATCGTGTTCAAGTGTGTGCAAGAATGTGTTGTGACTTTATTTCATGATGGTTGTGAACTCTTTATGAGTGCTTCTTTCGTGTGCATCTTGTGATGTGTTTGGCTTGGTTCCCTACTTTGGAATCATTGCCCCCGGTTGTTGTTTAAGCAAGTATTCATTACAGTGCTTTGGTTGAAAGTCCAGCTGGTTTTGTGTTATCGAGTCAGCAGTGGAAGGGATTATCGTGGCACACGAGCCAAGTTCACAATAAGGTCTTCCACTGGTACCTTTTTTCCCCAGTCCAGATTGGCCTTGGATGGGATGAACTAGCTCCCTTGTGTGAGCATTTGGGTTATGACTTTATGTCATATTCCCCCCGTTGGTACCTTGGTTTTTACGGTTATGGTTTGGTTTTCGGGATCCCAGCTTCAGCTATTTATGCTACTCAACTGGTTTTCTCAGATGATATTCTCAGACGGTTATGTTCTTTTGGTAAACCTTGGCTTGGTATCCACTTATGAGTGTTACTGTCGCGACCCCGGACCCCGCGGGCCCGAGACCGCGATCTGGACGTCGACTCTAAAACCAAAACTATGAAATACTGAAGTTAAAAATTTCATTTAATACCAAAAGGTGATAATCCAAAGTTTTACAAAACCAAGATTGACAAAAACCAATTACAACTATCATAAACTTCCACAAGTTTATGCTCAATAAAATACAAATATAAAATTCTTAACGACGTCATTGTTTGGTACAAATACCCCAAAAGGTTACACATTTATATAATGTAAACCAACCTATACAACTTTCCCCAAAAGAATGTTTCCACACTCGACGTCCTCTTTCTCGTGATCAGCAAGACTATTCCTTAGCACCTGGGGGGGGGTTAAGGAAAAACAAAGATAAAAGAAAAGGGGGTGAGATAAATCTCAATAAGTTACTAATGCAACTACATGACATGCTATGATGCACGAAGCAATAAGCAATAATAAATATCACATAGCACATAGCATTTATCACATAACAGATGGCAGCGGAAATAAACACATAACAAAGGATATAGCCAAGGTTTTCCAAACCGGAACATCCAAATAAAGGATCGCTGCGCAGCTTCAATAATCAACAAATCATCATCTTCATAATAGCATGAAAGCCGAAGAGAAAACCCCGGTACCGGAACCAATAACAAAGTAATGTGCCACAAAGGGCGGGAACCATGCCACAAAGTCATGCTCCAAACGTCTCAACCAAGGCCAATCTGGAAGAGGAAAATAAGGGCAAAACAATGGTCGACACCATAATGGACTTGGCCGGTGCCATCACAATATCTCACATAACACAACCACAAATACCAGCTGGACTTTCAAATAAATGCTAAGTAATAAATACTAGCTAATTAAACAACTTAGGTTTCCAAAGTAGGGAACCAAGCCAAATAATCACCAAGAAGATGAAACGAACCAACAATACACAATAAAGGTGCTTCAAAGTCCCAATTAACCATTAATGAATTTCAAACACAAACTTGATCTCAAAGGACCCAATTCTATCACTAAAGTGTACTACAATGTTCACTAAGGTTAACTAGAAGGACACCCAAGACTTAGACCAAAACACGTTCTTCAATCACACAAATTAACAAAATGTAAAATTTCAGAGGACTGTGCGGCCGCCCAAAAGGGACTGTGCGGTCGCCCAAAATCCGTCAAAACAAGAACAAAAGCTTTCAGAATGTTGTGCGGTCGCCCAGGAAATTTTGTGCGGCCGCCCAACCTTCTGGATTTCTGGAAATCGGGAAAAACAACATGGGTTCTTCCATTTTTCAAACCCAACCACATTTCAACCAAAATCAAACATTCCAACTGGTATACAAATGTACCAAAACAACTCATAAGTCTAAAGAGACTCATACAACAACATTTAACAACCAAAATCAAGAATCAAACCCCAACATTCATAAATCACCATTTTTGACCAAAAACCCAAATAAATTCCAAATAAATTGCAAACTCATCCAAACTTCCAATATAACAACAAAAGCATTATATGAACATGATATGAACATTTTAGCATTAAAATGGGGGAAAAGTAACTTACTTGAATTTTCTCAAAGTTGATGGATTTCAAATCTTTTTGATTCTACGCGATCCTATCGACGATCTAAACAATGTTCACGTTTTAAGAAATGAATAATAATGAGATGAAGAAGGAGTAAATGAAGAGAGAAGGAAAGAAGAAGAAAAACTTACCAATACCCAAGAGAGAGAGAGAGAAGTTGCTGGGAGAAGAATGGAGAGAGTGAGGGAGAAGGTGAGGGAGGTGAGGGGAATAGGGAGGGAGTAGGGGAATGTTTTAAAAGACTTACACTTAGGCCCCTTCCACTACACTACACAAATACTACACTCCCTACTAACAATTAAGACCCAACGATATTACACTAACCCAAATGACCCAAATAAAATGCTTAAGCATAATTATTATGACACATAAAATGCACACATAATTATTTGAATAAATAAAAATTTTAATAAATAAATAAGCAAATAATTAAATAAAAATCATTTAACTAATAAAATAGAGCCTAGATTTCGGGTCGTGACATTCACTCCCCCTTAAAGAAAATTCGACCCGAATTTTAACGAGACTCACCTCAAACAAAAAGCCACGGAAATTTCCTCTCGATCTCATCACGAAGCTCCCACGTCGACTCCTCGATGATATGATTCCTCCACAGAACTCGAACCAATGAAATACTTTTGCTCCTCAACTCTTGGACTTTGGAATCTAAGATCCAAACCGGTCGTTCCTCATAAGTCATATCGGGCTCAATATCCTCCGGTACACTCGGTAACACGTGAGACGGATCATGAACATACTTCCGAAGCATAGAAACGTGAAAGACGTTGTGCAACCGGTCCAAAGATGGCGGTAACGCGAGACGATACGCTAGAAGTCCAACCTTTCCCAAAATCTCAAACGGACCAATAAACCTCGGAGCCAATTTGCCTTTCTTCCCAAATCTACGAATACCCACCTTCGGAGACACTTTCAAGAACACTAAATCACCGGTCTGAAAACTAAGGTCTCGCCTTCGGTTATCTGCGTAGCTCTTATGTCGACTCTGGGCTGTCTTCAATCTATCCCGGATAACTCTAACTTTCTCAACCGAATCCCGAAGAAAATCAATACCCAAAACTTTCGCTTCACCAACCTCATCCCAACAAATAGGTGATCTACACTTCCTTCCATACAAGGCCTCATACGGTTCCATCTCGATACTAGCCTGATAACTGTTGTTGTAAGAGAATTCCACTAACGGTAGATGCGAATCCCAAGAATCGGAAAAGTCTATCGAACAAGCTCGCAACATATCCTCCAAAATCTGAATAGTCCTCTCGGATTGACCGTCGGTCTGAGGATGAAAAGCTGTACTGAATCGCAAATCTGTACCCAAAGCCTCCTGAAACGCCTTCCAGAATCTAGAAGTAAACCTCGGGTCTCGATCTGACACAATGCTAACCGGAACCCCATGCAATCTCACAATCTCGTCGATATAAAGGGTCGCAAGCTTCTCCATCGAATATCTGATATCAATAGGCAAGAAATGGGCACTCTTGGTCAATCTATCCACTATTACCCAAACACTGTCATACTTCCTACGGGTACAAGGCAGTCCCGTAACGAAATCCATAGTCACATGCTCCCATTTCCACTCGGGAATCTCTAACGGCTGAAGTAATCCCGCAGGTCTCTGATGCTCGGCTTTGACCTGCTGACACGTTAAACACCTCAATACATACTCGACTATTTCTCTTTTCATATTAATCCACCAAAATTGTTGCTTCAAATCCTGATACATCTTCGTACTACCCGGATGAATAGTATACCTTGATTTGTGACCCTCATCAAGAACTCTCTGTTTAATTCCATCAACATCCGGAACACACAAACGACCACGGAAAGTCAACACTCCACTCGAGCTAAAAGAAAAATCTCGAAGTTCTTTTCCTTCAATTTACCCATTACCATCACCAACTCGGGATCTTCTTTCTGAGCTTCCTTTATCCTCTGAACTAGGGTCGGAGACACCCTAATATTCGCAAAAATAGCCCCATGTCTCGATTCACGAGGAGACCAATCTCGAACATCCTCAAGCATTTTCCATTCACGGACCATCATCGAAGCCACATAAGATTTTCTACTAATCGCATCGGCTACCACATTCGCCTTCCCCGGATGATAAGAAATCGTACAATCGTAATCCTTCAACAATTCCATCCATCGGCGCTGACGGTTGTTCAATTCCTTCTGAGAGAATAGTACTTCAAACTCTTGTGATCGGTAAAAATCTCAAACTTCGCCCCGTAAAGGTAGTGCTTCCACTTGTGCAATGCAAATACAATAGCCGCTAACTCCATATCATGAGTCGGGTAATTCTGCTCACTAGGGGTCAACTTCCTCGAAGCATAAGCAATCACTTTCCCATTCTGCATCAACACACAACCAAACCCTCTTTTGAAACATCACTGTAAATCACTAGGCCATCGCTCCCATTAGGCAAAGACAAGATCGGTGCCGTAGTCAACCTCTTCTTCAATTCCTCGAAACTCTTGTCACATTTCTCGGTCCACACAAACGGAACATTCTTCCGGGTCAAATGAGTCATCGGAGTAGCAATCCTCGAAAACCCTTCAATAAACCTTCGGTAATACCCGGCTAAACCAAGAAAGCTTCTAATCTCTGTCACTGATTCGGGTCTCTTCCAATCCACTATGGCTTCAATCTTTGAAGGATCCACCGAAATACCGTCTTTAGAAATCACATGACCCAGAAATGACACCTTCTCGAGCCAAAATTCGCATTTACTAAACTTCACAAATAATTTCTCCCTCGCAAGAACGGATAAAACTGTCCTCAAGTGCTGCTTGTGCTCCTCTCGAGATTTCGAATAAACAAGAATGTCGTCGATGAAAACCACCACGAACGAGTCAAGATAGGGATGGAAAATCCAGTTCATCAAATCCATAAATACGGCCGGCGCGTTAGTCAACCCAAACGGCATAACCAAGAACTCATAATGACCGTAGCGAGTGCGAAAAGCAGTCTTCGTAATATCCTCCGATCGAACCTTCAACTGATGGTACCCACTCCTCAAATCAAGTTTAGAGAAAACCACGGACCCTTGAAGCTGATCAAACAAATCATCAATATGGGGTAGAGGGTATTAGTTCTTCACCGTAACCTGATTCAACTTCCGGTAGTCTATGCACAATCTCAAGGAACCGTCTTTCTTCCGCACGAACAAAACCGGTGCTCCCCACGGGGAAACACTAGGGCGGATAAACCCTCGATCAAGCAACTCTTGCAACTAAACCTTTAATTCCTTCAATTCTGCGGGAGCTAACCTATAAGGTGCTTTCGAAATTGGAGCCGTACCCGGCAAAAGATCTATACAAAACTCAATCTCACGATCGGGAGGCATCTCATACTCGGTAGAGAAAACATCGGGAAATTCCCGAACTACCCGAACACTATCAAAACTAGGGGATTCTTTCCTAGTATCACGAACACTAGCCAAATACCCCTCACAACCACTATGCAATAATTTCCTCGCTTTCATAAAAGAAATTAAGCGAACCTTTCGACTCAGAGGACAAGCCTCAAACACAAATTTAGGCACATCGGTAATAGAAAAAGTAACAATTTTCTTACGGCAATCAACGGAAGCATGAAACTTGCTCAACCAATCCATACCCAAAATGACATCAAAGTCCTGGATAGGAAGAACTACCAAATCCGCACAAAGGACTCGACCACAAATAACCACATCACAAGCTCGAAAGACTCGATAAGAAATCAAGCATTCTCCTATAGGGGTCGACACCTCTAGCACGTACGGTAAAGACTCAAACGCAGCATTTAACAGAGAAGCAAATTGCACAGAAATGTATGAATGAGATGATCCTGGATCTACTAACGCTCGTGCGCTCACATTAGATATAGAAATAATACCTCCAATAACTGTAGGATCATCTGTGGCTTGTTGTTGATTCATTGCAAACACTTTCCCTTGAACCTGGGCTTTCCCGTAGCGTCCCTTTTCTGACCCTAAGGAGCCCCAGCTCCTACCCCCGTTGGTTGAATTCTTTCCTCGGACAATCCCTTGCAAAATGACCCATTTGACCACAATTGGTGCACCTTCCCTGCTTCTTCCAACACCGGTCCTCAGAATGACCTTCCTTTTGACAATACGAACAAAGCCTCCTAATTTGGCTCCCTTGGTTCCCGGAAGTGGTACCCGGGTTCCTTGGGGTCGGTTGCCCTCGGAACTGAGATTGTCCCCAAAGTTACCTCGATTATCGGAACGGTGTTGTGGCTTGCCTTGAGCTCCTTGCTTACTTTGGTGGCCACCTCGGTCTTCCTTTTATGCTCCCCAATATCTTGCTCTATCAAATAGGCTCGGTCCACCGCATCTTGGAAAGTCACAATCCGTTGAGCAATAAGTGAGTACGGATGGAGGTCTTCAATCCCCGAATAAATCTCATAGCCTTTTGTTCTTCGGTCCTCACCAAATAGTCGCAATACCGGGCTAATTCTATGAACTTAGCCGAGTATTGTGCTATAGACAACACACCTTGCTCCAAGTTGAGTAGCTCGATCTCCTTTCGGTTTTGATCAACAACCGGAATGAAATGCTCCTTGAATTTGCGCACGAACAACTCCCACGCATACACCGTGCGAGTATCATCCCAAGTAGCTTTAACACCTTCCCACCAATGCTCGGCGGCTCCCACAAGCTTGTAAGCCGCGAACCGGACCTTGTCCTCATCCGAACACCCAAATACATCATAAATCTTCTCCATAGACTCAATCCACAACTCAGCCTTCCTTACATCGGGCTCCCCATTGAATTCAACCGGTTTCAGTTGAGAAATTGCTCCAATCCATAGCGGGGTGGTGCTTGCTCTACCCTCGGACCTTGATCATGTATGGCCTTCATGGCCGCCTCAAACATGCCTTGAAACATGGCACGTGCTTCTTCCCTTGTATCATTCTGATTCTGTGCACCACTAGTACCTCCTCTGTTTCTTCTTCCAGACATTGCGAGTAATTACCTACATAAGACATCAACCGTTAATCACTCCGCACACTACTACCCACCTAGGTCATACTAATCCACCTAGACTTATACCTAGAGCTAATGCCATAGCTCTGATACCAACTGTCGCGAACCCGGACCCCGCGGACCTGAGACCGCGATCTGGACGTCGACTCTAAAACCAAAACTATGAAATACTGAAGTTAAAAATTTCATTTAATACCAAAAGGTGATAATCCAAAGTTTTACAAAACCAAGATTGACAAAAACCAATTACAACTATCATAAACTTCCACAAGTTTATGCTAATAAAATACAAATATAAAATTCTTAACGACGTCATTGTTTGGTACAAATACCCAAAAGGTTACACATTTATATAATGTAAACCAACCTATACAACTTTCCCCAAAAGAATGTTTCCACACTCGACGTCCTCTTTCTCGTGATCAGCGAGACTATTCCTTAGCACCTGGGGGGGTTAAGGAAAAACAAAGATAAAAGAAAAGGGGGTGAGATAAATCTCAATAAGTTACTAATGCAACTACATGACATGCTATGATGCACGAAGCAATAAGCAATAATAAATATCACATAGCACATAGCATTTATCACATAACAGATGGCAGCGGAAATAAACACATAACAAAGGATATAGCCAAGGTTTCCAAACCGGAACATCCAAATAAAGGATCGCTGCGCAGCTTCAATAATCAACAAATCATCATCTTCATAATAGCATGAAAGCCGAAGAGAAAACCCCGGTACCGGAACCAATAACAAAGTAATGTGCCACAAGGGCGGGAAACCATGCCACAAAGTCATGCTCCAAACGTCTCAACCAAGGCCAATCTGGAAGAGGAAAATAAGGGCAAAACAATGGTCGACACCATAATGGACTTGGCCGGGCCATCACAATATCTCACATCGCCCGACACAACCACAAATACCAGCTGGACTTTCAAATAAATGCTAAGTAATAAATACTAGCTTAATTAAACAACTTAGGTTTCCAAAGTAGGGAACCAAGCCAAATAATCACCAAGAAGATGAAACAAACCAACAATACACAAAAAGGTGCTTCAAAGTCCCAATTAACATTAATGAATTTCAAACACAAACTTGATCTCAAAGGACCCAATTCTATCACTAAAGTGTACTACAATGTTCACTAAGGTTAACTAGAAGGACACCCAAGACTTAGACCAAAAACACGTTCTTCAATCACACAAATTAACAAAATGTAAAATTTCAGAGGACTGTGCGGCCGCCCAAAGGGACTGTGCGGTCGCCCAAAATCCGTCAAAACAAGAACAAAAGCTTTCAGAATGTTGTGCGGTCGCCCAGGAAATTTTGTGCGGCCGCCCAACCTTTGGATTTCTGGAAATCAGGAAGAACAACATGGGTTCTTCCATTTTTCAAACCCAAAAACATTTCAACCAAAATCAAACATTCCAACTGGTATACAAATGTACCAAAAACAACTCATAAGTTTAAAGAGACTCATACAACAACATTTAACAACCAAAATCAAGAATCAAACCCCAACATTCATAAATCACCATTTTTGACCAAAAAACCCAAATAAATTCCAAATAAATTGCCAAACTCATCCAAACTTCCAATATAACAACAAAAGCATTATATGAACATGATATGAAAATTTTAGCATTAAAATGGGGGAAAAGTAACTTACTTGAATTTTCTCAAATTGAGGATTTCAAATCTTTTTGATTCTACGCGATCCTATCGACGATCTAAACAATGTTTCACGTTTAAGAAATGAATAATAATGAGATGAAGAAGGAGTAAATGAAGAGAGAAAGGAAAGAAGAAGAAAAACTTACCATATACCCAAGAGAGAGAGAGAGAAGTTGGGAGAAGAATGGAGAGAGTGGAGGGAGAAGGTGAGGGAGGTGAGGGGAATAGGAGGGAGTAGGGGAATGTTTTAAAAGACTTACACTTAGGCCCCTTCCACTACACTACACAAATACTACACTCCCTACTAACAATTAAGACCCAACGATATTACACTAACCCCAATGACCCAAAT